>OZ007522.1:2327915-2495110 GCA_963931895.1 Eupithecia pulchellata
CTGCAGGCGTTTAAAATTTTTTTTTCAAACATGGCTAAAAAAACTATCTTCCAGTCACTTTCTCAAACAAAAAAAAATCTACCAAACTGAAATTGGTTCATCTATTTGGGAGTTTTGCATACATCTTCATGCTGACCCAGACCAAAACTCCACAGTATGAGATAAACTTCACACGTGAAACCTATCACAACCCCTCATTTTGTGGAGTGAAAAATCTAGCAAAATGGTATAAAATAATATTTCTACTGTAATTACTCTTTAAATCGAAGATCTTTCTTGTAACCTAATTTAATAATTTGTAAACACGATATCTAAACATGTGAAGCAAATAAAACATGAGTCTAATAAGATGACAGAAAAATATGTTAGTTATTCAGAAAGACAATAATAAACCTTGGACCATGCTTTCGTTAATGGAAGATACCTAATTTGGTTTTCAGCACAAACAAAAAGTCTGTAGGTTAGGTCTTAATCTTAGGTTTTAGTCTATAAGTTGCTTAATAAGTAACCAAATTAGGCAATGAATACAAGATTGTTAAAGTCAGAGATGAGAAAATGTTAGAAAGAACAGGACAACTTTGTAACGCCCTTACTAGTATTTGATCGCAGTATAGTTTTGAGAGCTGAAAGAAACAGAAATTGTTGAATGCTTGTTGATTTTACATCACATATGCTTTAAAACAAAAAATACTTGGCTGATTGGTGATTCATCGTGTGATATTCTAATTCCACTAAATTTGGCAGTCGGTTTGCCTCAACTATATTTTTTTGAATATTCTGAACACAAAGTATGCGATGGCATCATTAGGAATAAACTTGCAAATAGATGCGTTGTATTGTGCTTTTACGGATGTCAAACTAATCAGTACATTAGAGTCTAGACCAAACTAACAAAGAGCTATAACTGTTTTTTTAATCTCTCACGAACAGATATAAGCGCGAAAATGCTCTGTCACTGTTTACACAAAAAGTATTACGAAGTAAGGGCGGTGCTACAATGAGCATCTTGTTGTTTGGTCTAAAGACACTTTTTACTAACTTAAGACAACATTTTTCAAGACAAACAGTCTTGTTTACATTGCAAATTCTACCTGACGATTGTACAAATGTTACGAGCGAAGCGAGCATCGTCAATTTCAGCAACATGACATAGCCTACCCGATATTTGTATAAAACACGAGGATTGCATTGAAATAATGTTTCCTCGTCGACTGACCTTGTCCTTCGTGGTGACATAGGCGGTAGCTGCGACCGGCGGGCGAGTCGCCGCCCGCGCGGGGGGGACCGCCCCCCGCTGCGCCACCTGCCGCGCCTCCGCCGCCGAGTATCCCTTCATCATCAGAGAAGCCTCCAGGTAGTGAGGTTGCTTGTCCCACTCCAGGGAAATCGCTGCGTAGACAAATAATTTGAATACAGAACCCAGGGATGTCTTTTTCTAGATTATTCCAATTTAGTTTAGGCATATTTATCTATACTAATATTATAAAGAGGAAAGATTTGATTGTTTGTATGTTTGTTTGTTTGTTTGTTTGAATTGAATAGGCTCCGAAACTACTGGACCGAGTTAAAAAATTCTTTCACCATTAGAATCCTTAATTTTCCGTGATGAACATAGGCTATATAATATTTTCAAAAAAGTTAGGGATCCGCATGAAAAATTCAATAATTGAACCGTGGGCTGTATATTCAACCTCTTTTTCTATTATGGCGCGTCAGAATAGAAAAAGAGGTTGTATAGCGCACGGTGCTTGCTTTTTCTCTACGGCCAGTGTCAGTTTTGGAATGTCGAGTCAATGTCAAAAACCCCAATGCTGTTCAAAAAAGTAAAGATCCGTATGAAAACTGTGAAACCCATCGTTTTAGTGTGTATAATTTCTGAAATTTTTGTTTAATACCCGTGCGAAGCCGGGGCGGGCCGCTAGTGTTCTATAAGTGAAAACTCTTAAGACTTACGCTATAACATCACTGTTTCTAGTTATTTAATTGTTTAAAAAGTGTTTGTTATCCACCTAAATAAATAAATTGGCTTAGTTGACTTTCATCATTCATGATGATGATGATGATGAATGATGAAAGTCAACGTCAAAGTCTATAAAATATATATATATCAAAGTCTTTAAGTCAAGTTGACTTAAAGATGACTAAATAGAGAATAGACACGTTCGCCTAAAACCAACCAAAACTTACTGTGGACTAGTTCTTAAGTTTGTCGCAGATAAAGACATTGGTGCTGGTTAAATATTTGTGCATTGTCCTTTACCGCCTTTATAAAGATTGTTTAGGTCAGATATTAATATTTGTACTGTATTTATTAAACTAATTACAGCATAAAGGATTAGTTTCCCGTAGGCTTCTTTTTTTATCCCTAATCGAAATCGATGAGGAGGCCTGCATATGCGTAAAGGAAAATCTGTTTCGGAATAGTCATGCATGAATTATAAGGTAATGTGTATAAGGTACGTATACGTATAAGGTAAGGTACTTAAGGTACGTACCGTCAGAACCGGGCGGCAGCGGCAGCAGCGGATGCGCGGAGAGGCTCTGGTTGAGCGGCGCCGCCACGCTGCTCGCGGAGCGCGACGCGCGGAACGACCCCGACCTGCGACATCGGACAGAGGATGGTAACGGACTACAAACACACCGGACCAGACTAACGGACCTATTGACTGTGCAAACCCTGGTATACACGCCTATGGAGTGTGCACACCTTGGTATACACGCCTATGGAGTGTGCACGCCCTGGTATACACCCTAGTAACTGTGCACACCCTGGTATGGACGCCTATAGAGTGTGAACACTCTGGTGTACGCCTAATGAGTGTACACACCTTGGTGTACACGCCTAGTGAGTGTGCACAACCTGGTATACACGCCTATGGAGTGTGCATACCCTGGTATACACGCCTATTGAGAAAATAGGTTACGTATTACCTTACTAAGTATTTAAAGATATACAGAGTTTTAATTTCTTGATTATTTTTGATTAGTAGGTACTTCTTTTTCACTTCTTCCATGAGTGGACAGACAGTTGAAGGAAGAGAGGAAATTAATATTTTATTTCTTAATTGATGTAAAATTTTAAGATATTTTTCTTTTTTAAGCCTTAAGTAATTTTGCCACAATGGATACACACCTAACCACCTATGCACTCCTGAGAATATGTATCCTATGCCGTGTTCGACCAGTGTGAAACGATTGGTTTTGCCTTGGTTTATATTTACAGAAAAGGTCGCCATTTATTGCCCGACTGCTTGACCAAGGTCTCTTTCTAACTATTTCAAGCGTTCACGCGTTTTGAAAGTCAATCAACTCGAAATTAATCAAATTCTCCATATTAAAGATAAATAACTTAAATATGTCGACAAGTTCGTTTACGAATAATGTTAAAAAAAAGAATTCTTCTTTGTTATTTGTTAAAGTAATGCATTGTACGCATCTTTGATTCCTTGGACTCAAAGTCCTGCATTATTTTATGCAGATTAACGCTCCACAATTCAATATCATTTGATTAACCTGTCCATATCTATAACTACTAGCTGATTCTGTAATCAGTTTTTAGTACTATACTTATTTTATTCCCTAAGTTTGTCACATCTATGTGCTTAATTTTTTATTCTGCTTGTTTATTGCGTACTCGCGCAAAATAGATTACAAACTTTAGTTCAGAGCTCGTATAGAAACAATTCGCTCATGTAATACCTCAGCGTTTGTTACAAGTAGGCCGCCAGCTTTTGGTTTCGCAACAGTGAGCCGTCTATTGTGTGGGCCTGCGATCCAAACTAAACTAACATCGATCTAGAAACCTCTGCAATGGGTGGAGTGCAGGCGTGCACTTTGTGCTGGGTGAATGGAACGCGACCTATGCCTGACCCTGTGGGAACCTTGCAATAATCAAGGAATGTTATTTAAAAATCTTTTTTATACAGGGATCTTTGAATATCAATAACATTTTCAGAAAAGAAGTAGTTAGGTTCTGTATTTTAGTACAAATATCTATAAAAGATCGGAACGCAGACCCACAATTTGTAGATAAATTCCTAATCGTCCGACAACACCATCCTCCGACCGATAGCCACGATACGTTTGCAACGTACTATTTATATCTTGGAAGAAGCGAAAGATCAACTTACAGCGCATGCTCGATTGCTAATCACCATCGATACAAAAACTATCCAAGCCTTTCTCGTTCTAACGAAATTCATCTTTATTAGTCGTTTTTAAGGACTGTTTTACCATGCAAAACCTCGTTATATCGCACATTTGTATGATTTGTTCTCACACAAACGCCCACAAGACAAAACCAAAAGCTAGTTTTTCCCAGCCCATGCCACTGACTCACCTTCCCTTATCAAATTCATGTATTTATTTATCCCTTGTTAGATACGAGTTCCTATTTACCCTAAATTTCGAGTAAACGTTAACTAGATTTACATCTATAAGCAGTTTCTACGCCTAAGGTTAATAATATTAAAGCATTTCTGTATTGCGGCTTAAGCTTTCATTTAAACGATATATTTTTCATGCAATTTGGCAGGAAACGAATGATGATTACCCTTCGTTTAATGCCTAGCTAAACTTCCATCTATTTGAGTTGGCTAAGCTTAGCGAGTTAGTCAGGATGTTACCTTTGGAATGTTTGTCGTCTCACGTAGTTGTCGCGGACGAACTCGACGATTTGCTTCTGAGTTTTGCCACTATACCTGTTGAAGCGTAAAATATCTTATGAAATTTACCGTAATAACAACAAATAGGTCCATTAATTATGACCGATATTATACACACATGATGTTTTCACAGCTTTTATAATTTTATGTTTTCACAACTGCAAATTGGGAGTTTTTACATATATCTTAGTATAATTTCAATATCACTACATAAAAATAGCAAAAAAAACTTTTAAAAACTTTTTGCGATAATGTCAAATTACACATCAAATAAATGTAAGTACAGGTGTCAAAAAAATTACAGCCATATTTGCCGATGACTTCACCTACTCAGATTACACAGTTTGACTGTTTAGTACGGCAGATCAACACAAGTCAAGATCGTACTTTCAAAGCAAGGACTATCCGTAGTCCCTAAGTTCCAAGTCATCGTTCTTTCAAAGCAAGGACTATCCGTAGTCCCTAAGTTCAAAGTCATCGTTCTTTCAAAGCAAGGACTATCCGTAGTCCCTAAGTTCAAAGTCATCGTTCTTTCAAAGCAAGGACTATCCGTAGTCCCTAAGTTCAAAGTCATCGTTCTTTCAAAGTAAGGACTATCCATAGTCCCTAAGTTCCAAGTCATCGTTCTTTCAAAGCAAGGACTATCCGTAGTCCCTAAGTTCAAAGTCATCGTTCTTTCAAAGCAAGGACTATCCGTAGTCCCTAAGTTCAAAGTCATCGTTCTTTCAAAGCAAGGACTATCGATATTCCTTGAGTTCAAAGTCCTCACCTAAAGGAGGATCCCCTGGAGATGACCCTCGGCTTGTGCCTCGCCGGCCGCGGCACGCTGGTGCAGCGGAAGAAGCCGTGGTTCTCCACACACTTCTTCCAGAAGTTCTTGCACTCGTTGCGACCTTCGAAGAAGAACTCTACTACGTCGCGGTAGTAGCCCTGTGGAAGAAATATAGTTTATATCAGGAAATACAGGCTTTACTCCAAGAAATAACGAAAATCGGCGGGTAAAAAAGTAGGTCGATGATTCGGAGATAGGATTCTGATTCTTCAAGCAAATCTAAGTTTCTTGCAAAATGAAACATCTTATTATTAAAAATGGTGATATTATTCATTTATTTTTTTTAATATACTTAAGCCTTTATTAACAAATAAATTACAATGATCTAACTAAATAATTTTTTTTTTATTATTTATTATATTTTATTATTCATTAATTAATAATTAGCCATAAATCCTATTTTGTTTTTATTTGTAGATTCGAACATAGGCCTACATATGCGATGAAACGAATAGCGATCCTGAGTCGCCTCCATCCATCGACTCCCTATGATCAAATTAACCACTATATAGAGGTATATGTGTATTAAACACAATATAAACACTTATAGCAACCACAAAATGTCACTCACATAGCCTTCCGGATGCAGCTTGATCAGGAACTTCTTCCTCTTGAAAGATATCTTCCTAATCTTGGCCCAGCTGAAGGTGTTTATCTTGGTGTAGTTCTGGAACACCACAATGCCCATGTGTGCGACGGCCAGGTTTAGGGAGACGCCTTCGTGGTCTTTCGCTGGGTGCATTTTCACTCCTGTGGAAATAGGTTTGAAGTATAGTAGGAAATTTAGACGATTTGCGAGAAAACGAAAGGAGAAATTTAGTTTGTAGTGGGTCACTATGAATTGTCAGGGCTGGTTCACGTGTAGCTATACTAAGGCTAAATAAATAAAGATTATTCCAGCAGAACGAAGAGTAAAAATAGAAGAAGATACAGCAACTCCGTGCCTTTAAATTGTTACACAAACAGTAGAATTAATTCAACACCCGGTTGTGAAAAGGACAAACTATTCTTGGTATGTGAGGTAAGAAAAAAGCCATCTAGTTCAATTGTTTTAATTGCATCGAACATAGAATGTTTTCTAATGAACGCATGTACATAAATATAAATTGTTCAATAAAGTTTTATTCCTCTCATACTTAAGCAAGTTCAACCAATCTTAGCTCGATGAGCATGACCAGACACACAATAAACTAGCAACCACCACTTACCATACAGCTCACATCTCCGCGCAGTCTCCAATAAATTCAGATCTGCTTCGGCGGGGCTTTGACCTCTGCAACAGACCGATTACTTGGCTTGTCATTGCGATTCTACGAGTTGTTTTAGGATGGGATTCTATGGATGGTCATGTCGCTATATCATTGGCTTCAGATTTACGTCTAAGACACTAATAATAGATGATATACCCTCTTAATAATAAGGCAGCGGTTATTTAATAAAAAAAAAAACACGACTATAAATCTACAAATTATTTGTCACCAAATAGCTACTAAAACCTTTCACCCTCAAACAGCGCTATTGCATTTCGAATATCTGTTAGAATAATATATATTTTAGTAATAATATCTTAGAAAATACAATACCAATGTCCTCTCCCACAGCAAATTCCAGCTTCATATCGTATTCCAGACACTACCGAATATTATACTATACATGTAACACACCAGCGCACGTGATGAAAATACTCACATATGTTTCTTGTGGTTCTCCATAATCCTTCGCTCTGATTCCATATCCTGTCCGGGAAAGAACTTGTACCCGCTGAGGTACGAGTGGTCAGGGTAGTCTTCCGGTACGAAATCTCCGCATTCCGCTGTAACAGAATAGATTTTTCAGATTTTCAATAACTTTATTTCGACCACCTCTGTGGCGCGATGGGAAAATGTCTTCCTGCGACGCAGGAGGTTGCGGGTTCGATTCCCGCTTCGGGACAAATATTTGTACAATCTGCAGATATTTTTTCAGGATGTTCTGATCGTTTTCTATATACATAAATAAAAAAAAATATCTATATACATACGTAATAATATTGTATTATGTATATCAGTTATCTAGTATGGGTACTAGATAACTGATATACATAATAATATTATTATTATGTATATCAGTTATCTAGTACCCATAACACAAGCTCAACAAAGCGTCCGGCATTATTTATTTATTTTATTTATTTATATTACAAAAACGAAAATGCAATTTTGAATTACTCTGTATTTGAACTGTAGTTTTGCGGGATAAATAGTAATCGCTGGGGAAATAAATTTATATGGAGCTCGGGATAACTTTCTACATAAAACCAAAAGAATCATCATCGGCGAACATACATAAAATCATATTGGATATTCGTAATGAATATAGGGAGTCTAGTAAAACAAAGAATGCAACCTCCTTTTTAGATGTCGGTTCCAATTAAGTTACATTGCCTAGTGATGCTCTGTAAAGTATAGAAGAATAAACAAGTACCTATCCCCCTTGCTTTGGTTTACGGTATCCGTGAACCAAAGCAAGGGGTTTCGGAAAAATCAACAAAAGCATTGTGAGTAGGTATAGCCCTGATAATACGGATTCAATTTCCGAGGCAGAACCAATGTTTGCACGCTCCGATGTATCTTCCTGATTGGGTGTTGTACTTATACCATAGGTTACATACATAACTCGGCAGGCATGATAACGTACGCCACGTTGATCGATAATAAACGGTATAAAGCCGACGTTAAAGTACTTTTCCACTTTCTTCTCTTTGCTTCGCTTTTAATAAGTTAGACAAGTACTTTACGACTTTAAGGTCAAAAGTTTAAGACCAAGACGGGTTTAAATGCTCGTAAAGAAACGGTGCTCATTTGGGGCCTGTCGTTTACTAAGATTCAAGAATGGAAAAGTAATGAAATAAGCCGTCCTAAAAGGTTCATTTGGTGTGTAGGTTCTAAAGTTCTTGGAAACAAGCAGGCATAGCAAGATAAACCAAACTCGACCGTATTAATTTATGTTCCTTGCCCTAGACAGCTATTTGTCTCGGACTTAGGTCTGGGGTGATAGACAAGAATCACATCTAATCGTTATGCGTAAACTGTTTCTAATTATCTACGTACTTCAATTTAAAATATTATTATTATTCTGACTACAGTATCGCTTTGTTCTATTCATTTCGTTGACCACAACTTCATCTGTTGGTAATGACAATTTATCACGAAGGTCTAGCAGATAGTCATTACGCATTATATGATATTTTTAGCCTAGATAAGGCTAGTGTAGACTTTTCTTGCCACCGGTGGTGCCATAAAGTTTTTACAGATCAGTACCTATAACTATCTTTTATCGTCTAAAACTTACCTTGTACTATATAGCTGGCCATAAGCGCAGCAGTATTCTCGTTGCACTGTATGCATCCGTGCATAAGGTCCCTTTTCACTTGCAAACAGAACAGGTACCGGGTGAACTCCTCCTCGAGCCGAGCTGGGTCTGGTGTGTAGAACTTGACGCAGAACCGAAGAGTCGGCTCCAGCATGGAAAGGCCGAGTTGTCGGCACATCGGCTTTTCTACGTCGAGCCAGTACTGCGAACAAATGCCAAATTCAAACTTTTGTGGGGCGGCGCATTAAGGTCCGCTTGCCGCGCTGGTTGCGGATTAGATTCCCGCCTCGGAACAAATGTATGTACGATTGGAAAATATTTGTTCTCCATGTACGAGTATAATAAAAAGTATGAATAAATAATTAAATACTATTAAGCAATCATTTACCCACAACATCACCTATCTCCAAGAGAGTCCATGTGTGTACGAGTATAATATATTTTATTGAGTATAAGTCATGTAGTACCCATAACACAAGTTCTGCTAACTTGGGGCTAGATGGTGTTGAGTGGATTGCCCAGCATTATTTATTTATTCACATAATCATCATGGTTAATGTTGTCAAAAAAAATGATTGTGGATATCCCGTTATGCTTTTGTTTTACTTAATCTTGAATATTTTTTTTAAATTGAATAGATGATAAAACTGAAACATCTTTATTTACGCAGCAAGCTAGTTCACAATAACTAGTATTGGTTACGTAGTCACACGATAATTTGATTTTCCTTCGGCTACGTTTATTCATACGTTTATATGTATATACGTGTGCTTATAGGGTTATGTGTGTGACTCAAACCTTTAGGTGAGCAATTGGGCAACATCGATCGCTAGTAAACATACTCGGCACATTCAGGGGCTTGGACAGAGGCGAAAATCTAAGATTCTGATTCATTTTCAACCAAAACCAACTCTTATTTATATCACATGCATAAGATAGCCTTTAAAGAAAGTTATGTTTTTAAACATAGATTAAGATAATGTAACAGAAGGCTTATTACAATGTTAATGAACAAAGACTTGAATAAGACATTCATTAATTTATTTATTACTTAAGAGCCCTCTTACATTTCGATGTTACGCTAATTTAGGTATTTACGTACCGAGCTAGCGGCGAGTTACGCGAGCGCTACTTTCTGTCTCGCTCGCACCATGATTTTGCGACGAGTTTGGCGTCTAAATGATCTTGATCCACCGTAATATAAGTTTTCATAGAATGGAGTTCGGTGGATGGATTTCACGGTTGTAACCTGTGTATATAAATAAAACATACAAATGTCACTAATAATTATTTATTTGAGTATAGTCATTTATCATATAATTACAAAAATATTTCCCGCAACGGCATTGATCGAGCTTTTCTCGAATCGATAATTTCAGGTAATATACATTTTTCATAAAAAGCTTGCAACTTAGGTAACATATTTGAATTCCAAAATTGTTCGTCTTTGTTGATTTTTATCACTTTTAGATGATCTGGGCCAGTCCATGAGCGTGTTATCTGTGTCAGGATCCTGAAAATAAAAAAATAGCTAAATAGGACATACTACGTTAATTTAATTATTTAATTCATGAACAGGTCGCTCTAAAAGTGATATTTTTTGGATTAGCTATTTTCAGCTTTAAAAGGTGATCTGCTCGATTGATGACACAGACATTTACAGACATTACAGACTTAAAAACGTAATGAGCTTATTTTATTTATTTATTTATTTTCTGCGAGGTTGCTTGATGTTGAAGCGACAATATTCTCTGGATTACCTCGTTTTTTAATTCTAAAATAATAATTAATCATGAATGATTATTTAAAAAAAATATGTTCTAAAGATTTTAAATAATAGACCAGATTTAATATAAACATTGATATTAATATAATAAGATAAAGAGAATTGATTCCCTGAACAAAATTTTAAAAAAATCCGCCATGTAGAATTTAAGAAATATTATTAAATTACTGTCAAAATCAAAATTTAGAATAAAATAATAAACCGCCATTTTAAATTTGAAACATAACCTCTAATTCGTAATCTACACCCTCGATTCAGTTGAAAGCGATACCCATGATCAAAATTTAAGATAAAAAAAAAACCGCCATTTTGTCGTTAAAAATGACCTCAAATTCGTAATCTACACCCTCGATTTAGTCGGAAACGATACCCATGATCAAAATTTGGAATAAAAAAATCTGCCATCTTAGTTTTAAGAATAACCCCAATTTCGTAACCATCGATTTAATCTGAAACGATAACCAGATCGAATCTTTGTTTTGGGGAAAAGATTGGAGAGATGGGTATATTCACATAGTTCATTATAAAATTGGTCGATTTAAAAAAAACACGAAGTAAACAATAATGATAAAAATCAGGTGTTAACCTACTATACATATATGCAGTTCTCGACGCTATTTGCGTATTATTACATTTAAATAATACCTTACCTTGCTTCTCTTGCTTTTTCCAGACATAGAATATTTCTTCTTTTACGCTTAGTGACGCATTGATATTTATATTTATTTTTCCCCATTCTGACTTGTAATAAAGCTCAGCTACAATAAAAATAACTATAATGAGTTAACTAGTACGAACATAATACTAATTGAAATATAATAATATACGAACGTAAATACTTACATTACAACGATCAAATATTTCGGTCGTAGTTTACGATGTTCTCGCACGCACACTAACAGCGTTTATACGGCAATCGACAGTATCAACACGAGACAAAGGGCGCGAAATCAACTGACATAGGTCCGACCTCGACAAGCGCTCGCGCGGTACTGAGGGCAGATCGCCGGCGCAATGAAATATATAGTACTTTTATTTAATTCATAAAAAATTCATAATACCGATTTAAAAATTAAAATTAATATTGTAGCTTAAGCAAATGTTGACGATTATTTTGGTATAAATATGATGTCAAATTGATTTAGAACTTCGGAGGTATTGGGGTTTGTTTCGAAGCCTTTTCGGTCGATATTGAATTTGGTTCAGTTTTTTCTTTCTTTACTTTAAAAGCATATAATGAAAATGTTTTCTATCATTATTTAAGTATAGGATATTAGTAACATGAAAAAAAATATTTTGATGGTCTATATTCAATAGAATCTTCAAATTAGAGCTCCCAAAACAGGTCTCCGAGCGTTTTTCGATAAACATGTATCGGGAGAATGATTATTACAAAATAAATGAATAAGTTATCTAAAATTTGTTCTATTATTATTGTAGTGGAGAAAACGAACTATTATAAACAAGTAATTGTAATTTCAAACAACGAACGAAAACCATAAAATTTGGACGAGGAAACCGAGCAATTTCGCGTTTTTTTGTAATAGGCCTCTTAAGTAGTAAAGGCATTGACATTGTATTTTATATCTATCTATTATACCTTTCTATCCTGTAAAGCTAATCATGGTTGTGTTCATTCTAATCTAACATCCCTGTTAACCATAAGAAAGGCTCAAATTTCAATTGCAAAATAAATGAATTTGCAATTGAAATTTGAGCCTTTACGCGAACAAATCAAA
Organism: Eupithecia pulchellata; assembly: GCA_963931895.1. Taxonomy (NCBI): domain Eukaryota; kingdom Metazoa; phylum Arthropoda; class Insecta; order Lepidoptera; family Geometridae; genus Eupithecia; species Eupithecia pulchellata. The sequence continues at coordinate 2,340,288 of OZ007522.1, forward strand.
AACTTCGATTTTCGTTTTTACGAGTAGACCGCACCCAGGCATCAACGCCCAACAAAGGTTTTTGTCAAAAAGTTTGAAAAATATCTTAGACAAAGCATTATATTTGCAATTAATTCCTTATATTTTGAAATTGTACGAATTTCAAAATATAAGGAATTAATTGCAAATAACCACGTTATCGATGTCATTTAGTCAATAGTTTAACCCCTTTGAAATGCTTAGAACAATAGCATTATCAGACAGACAAAGCGCGATGCATTTGCATCATCCAATTATGAGTATACGCCGCGTATGGTTTCTGAGTGGCACTTGTAGTCCTTAATGACTTTTGCGTCGGTTCAACCATGGGTGTGTATTATTATGTAATTCACAGTCGCCGCTTGAAAACCCCGTGTACACAATGCCACAGAAACCGCAACATCACGCCGGGTGGATCTAGTGAGCTATGACCATAGTGAGCTATGACCATAGCCCGCATGAAAGCAAAGTGCTAAACCGCATGAAAGCAAACTCGACGTATCTAATCATATATTTTGACTGTTTTGAATAAAACTAAACCCGAATTTGAATCCGTTTTAAATGTATAGTTTATTTATAAAGTTTGTTCTCGGAAAAAAATAAGTAGTACATAAATAGTTACTTTAAACTATTTATAAAGTTTTGCTGGACCATTATCGCTCTTGGATAATTTCAGGACTACTTCTGGATAATCCCTTATACAACTGCACAAGAACCAACCAAATCGGTCCATAAAAGACGAAGAAATCGACGAACATAAATCGAAATAAAACCGGCCAAGTGCGAGCCCACAAAGGGTTCCGTACATAAGCATCTCATCCAATTAACTGACCACGCCCGGTATTGCCTGACTTCGGTAATCGGTACTCAATTTGGTATGGCGTAACGTTGGACCGCTTAATTATTACTTTTTATTGTATTTTTATTGTTGTTGCTATAACAGCATACACAACACACCCTATCAAAATACTAAAATGCTTATTACGGTAAAAAGAGTCTGAGAAATCTAGTTTTTTGTATGAGAGCCCACTTTAGTTTTATATTTATTATTATTAACCAATAATTTTATATGTATATACTTTTATATGTTGTTGACACGGCAACAGAAATACACATTCTGTGAAAATTTCAACCTTTTACGGTTCATGAGATACAGCCCGCTGACATACGGACGGACAAACAGACAGAAAACGATCAAAGAGGCTTATAATCGACGGGGTAAAATTTTAATACTTCGAGTACGGAACCCTAAAAAGTAAAAAAAGCATACATACAGCCGAACGTCCTAATTTTTTCGAAGACAGTTAAAAGCAAAAAGACCCTTATCAAAACAAGATAAGAAAGGAACGTCTGAATGAAATCTGTCATTCGGTAATTTCGTTACGCATTGACATTAAATTAGCGTCTTTATCAGAAAGTTATGTCAAGAAAGAACGTTTATTCTCTTCCTTGGCGATATCTATTGTTTTATTACTTAAGCATTTTAGGGTTTCAAGGTCGGTTTTGAAACCCTAATGGTCCTGATCTGTCTCTTCTCTTCTGTAATATCTAGGCAACTACGGTAGCTATAAATTTGAAAATTATAATTTCATATAAATTTTAATATACCTAATAATACAATGCGCCCGTACAGGCTGATCCTTAAAACAATATACAATACATAGATAAAAGTAATACCTACTTTCATAATGATTTCAAGGCTAAGTACTTAGAATTGCGAAGTTGTTTCAAAGCTTTTACTCGAGAGGGAGCCATGAAACAGAGTTTGTCGCGCGTGTGACACTTAGATTGTGTGAGTAGGGTGACACTTACATGTTAACCCTTGGTTTGGTTACCATAGAAGTGCACAACGTCTTACTTATCTGCGGCCTAAACCCGTCCACATTTCACATTTCATCGCTATCTCTGATACGCTGGCATGTCCCGTCAGCATAACATTTATCTAACCAATATTTCCCTGTTACGCAACGAGGCAAGTTTTCTCATGTCATCCAGCGAACAAAATCGAGAAAAGTTAACAGGATATTCTTAGAAATTGCTGATAAAGCGTGGGGGCGATTCATCATCAGTTATGATGAAGTATTACGGACACATCAATCAGAAAGCTCCAAAGTTTTATAATACATCAAAGCTGGGGAGCGTTACATCATGTTTTAATAATCTAGCTAGAGCTGGAACAAGTGGTCGTAGCTACGCTACGAATGGCTTTGAAGATACAAATCTTTCTCGTAAGTCATACCTTCGTTCCGTTGTTGTCAAGGTATTCGAGGCCGAAGTAATCCGCTTCCAACAGATGCAGTTGCCGACACACCTGGTCAAACAGCACGCGACCCAAGGCTTTTGACTGCAACAATACAAACATTGACTTTAAATAGAGCTAAGAAATGTACAGGAACAAATATATGTAGACGGTAAACATACGCCAGCCACACGTTTGAAAATATGATCATAATATTTAAAAACTTTGCTCTAGGAGTCTGTGTGGACGATATAAGAATATTATGTGCAATATGAATCCCAGTAACTCCGCAAGAAACTTAGAAACCCAAGACTAGTATCAAATTACAAGTAAACTAGTAACTCCTATATTAAATTTCCTATTGCTGCAAACTCGCAGTTTGCCAACAAACGCTTTCGAGTTTACAGCTAGAATCGGGATCATATTTTCCGGAACATATTTCTGTAAGTTTATATTGCAACCGAGGAGAAAAGTTAAGGGTTTTTAGCAGCCGTGAGCTATCTCAGCGCGTGGGTGTCCCTAAGGGATCAGAAGTACTGAGCCTGAATTTAAATGGAAGTGGCTGTATATTGTAGTGAGGGTTGGACAGGAACACCTTTTAACAAGCATTGAATAACTTTCTGGGGACCGTCGACCTTTTTGGGCCGTTTAAGTAGATCATAATTCATCGAGCCACCGGCATTCACAAAAATCTTCAAGTAAATTGATAAATTTAGAAAAAGAATGTAATAGCAATAACATTACCCATATACACACAAAGCTCTGCTTAGTTTGGGGCTGCTGTATTGCCCATGATTATTTTCATTATTAAAACATATAACTATAGTCTTCTTTGAACTTTATGATGTGAATGACCCTTCATGCAATAACTTTCAAACAAATACCTATAACTCCGACTGTAGTGTAGGTAAGCCGTCTAAGGAGACTTTATCGTCCACTAAACTCGCAGAACTCCCCGAGGCCTTACGTAATAGCTCCTTACTTTACCCTTTCTTTTAATTAAAAACATTTATCTTTGAGAAATTGTATGAATAGATAGATTACTACTATGAATGTACAGGAGTAATTCTGTAAACAGGTCTCACCTGCGCAAAGTGGTGGTAGAAATGGTTATTATTATTATACAGAGCGAGGTTGTGTATGAGCTTGTATTGAAATCTTATTGAAATACTTGATTGTCAGATAAACATGACTTAAAGTGCGATTTGCAAACATGCTAAGATTTTCAAACACAACAGTTTAATCAAACCATGACCATAGGATAAAACATAACAGTTATCACTTTATTACAAACTAGCAGTCCGCCCCGGCTTAGCACGGGTATTAAACAAAAATTTCAGAAATTATATACACTAACACGATGGGTTTCACAGTTTTCATATGGATCCCTTACTTTTTTAACATCATTGGGGTTTTTGAAATTGACTCGACACTCCATAACTGACACTGGCCGTAGAGAAAAAGCAAGCGAAGCATCGCGAAGAGGCCCTCTTCGCGATCAGCAATCTCCACCAGGCTTTACCGAAATTAAATCAACCTGCAGCTATCTACACAACCTTGCGTGTCCACCTACTGATCCTGACCATAGATATCGATTATACATTAACCAAGAACTAAATATAAACGCAAAATGCTCACGGCTCATTTAACATGATAGATGAACCCTAGGTATGAGCAGACATTGCGTCGGCATAGCATAGACCCTTGTACACACAGACGCGCATGAATGAACGCTTGATTGAAGTTGATTGATATAGATGTCCTATCGCTTGTGGCTAGCCGTAGATCCGACAGCAAACAACTGTGCCTGGCTTATCGAAAGACAAACACGAATCATAATCGCTTGGCAGACCATTTCGTATTCTAGTATCAATCGGAAATCTGGAATCAGCTTTGATTGGTCTTTGCATTTTAACTCTGGGATTTATTGAACATCAGAAAGTGCAAACGAGTGAAAACAAAGTAAATATGTCAGGCTACAAAATCAATAGATGATAGAAAATACTAAAATTACACAAATTAAACAAAACAAACAGATATGCTTTCAGTAGAGGATGTATAAAAGCGATTCTTTAGGATCAAAGAGCAACGTCAAGCAGTCCATCAAGGCTGTTTATCTGGTCTCAGGCTATGCACCCATCCCGGCGGTAAGCTGCCGTGCCGTGCCACGCCACCAACCCTCATAAACTATGCGCTCTGTGCCTGACCTCGCTTGTCCTACCGAGACGAGACGAGACGCCAAATGATGCTCCCTTCTATTCTAATGTGTGCAATATGCAATTTCGTAGTTAGTAATCGTTATTTATATAAGTCTGTGTAAGCTGCCTTTGTATTAAAGGACATTATACTTCATACGTGAATCTTGGATTACGTGTTTTAAAAACACGTTTGGAGAATATTTACTAAATGATATTGTAAAATAATTTTTTTATGATAATCTCTTAGCTGCATTATTGTAGAATACTCAACTGTTAAGACGAATGCATTGTTTATTTATTCTGCAAGGTAATTTAGGTTATTTGTTTGCGATGAGGCAGTTACAAATCAGGATAATTTGCAGATTAATGGGTTTATATTACTTTGACATTGGTTTTGATGGTCGAAGCATATCGAGAAGGGCTTTTAAAATATCTATTGAAATAATTATTATTATTTGTAAAGATAAGGACATAAATTTATTATAGCCATCCAACGTGGCAATGCTGCCAGCATTCTGAGCATTCTGAGCACTCTTCCTTTTGGTGACGGCTTAGATTTTTAGGAAATGTGTAAATACTAGTTTTAATTGTTTTATTCGGTTAAGCATTGTAACTTGAATTTCTATTAAATGATGCAACTAAAGAAAATAACATCGTTACATATAATGGTCATATTGTATGTCAGTACATAGGGAAAAATTAAAAATGACGAAGGAAAAGTACAAGAAACCTCTCATAACACTATTCAGAAAACATGTCCACAGAAATCTTCAGGAACGAGTGTGATGTGATGACGGTGACGATCCTAAACATGACAAATGGACAGTAATCTCGAACGGTCTCGAATGATTCATGCAAAAAAGGAGACGTGACAAAACATGTTAATTATTTTGGGGTCATGTTATTTCCGTACCAGTAACTACTGTAACTCGAGGACTTTTTTTTTTTTTTTTTACAAAAAACGATATCTACCACTAATAGCTAAGACGGATAAATTCTAAATTTATTCCAAAGGTAGTATTAGTCATACTACCAGTCCATATTGCAAGTAGCGTCCGTACGAAAGCAAAGCATAAAACTTTCAGTCATAAACATCGAGCACTGTATCAAATTCCCCACATCCCTTCGAGGGTGCTTAAAAATATAATTCGAGGCAAATTGGATTGCCATTGTGCAGAAAAGGATTGTACGGTACGTGTTGGGTTTTAAAGCTACAGTCTCCTGCATAAGATCTATGTTCAGTACGATATCTGAGCAAAGTCTTTCAGATAACATTTTACGATCAGATTACGAACTCCTACTAATAAGTATAGGTTCTGAACGACCGTTAAAAAGCACAAAAAAACGCATCACTTTTACTAAAGGTAATTTGGGTTATTTAACTGAAAGCTTTTGTAACAAGCTATGAATAATTTATTGTTTTTGTGCGACCAGCATCAACCAAATGAATCGGGCAGAAATTCTGCCTCATGTATGTATTTCTACAAATGGAATATTTATGACATGGTCACATGCTATAGCGCTCATTAGGGAGGCCTATGTCGAGCAGTGGACTAACATAGGTTGATGATGATGACATGGTCGCCGTATTTTCTACACGGTCGCCGTGTAGAAAATACGGCTACATATGCAGACACGGCATGCCGTGGCCGTATTAATGTGAATAAGCACTTAAGACGCGGTTCCCACTTAGCCTGACCAGGGCAGGGGTCGGAGCGCGTTACATTCAACTCCATCCCATATTTTTTTGTCTTACAGATCAGGCTTCTCTTGGACAAGCGTAATTAATGTTTCTGCGTTTCTTCCATGCTGCGCGCCGAAATTACCCGCGGAGCACGGGCATGGGCGCGAACTGGTTTTATTGTCTTCGGTCCGGGTGTTCTGCCGGCGCTCGCCGCAGTGACAAACGCTCTGGTAAGAATGTTGCGGTCTGCATTCAGAACCGCCATCATACGTACAGCTTTATATAACATTGTACTGCCACTAGCTTTTCCGGCAATTTTACCGCGCCCCCGCAAAACATCCGGTCCGGCTGCGAAGTGCACTTAGGCCATACCTACTTAGGCTAACATTATAACAAGAAATGTGTGCAGGGTCGCGCATGAGTCGCGCACAGAACCTTGTTATTCATATAACTGCAGCAGTGTGCGACTTTGAAGCAGCGGGCAAGTTAAAAGTGCAAGCATGGAGCGCAGAATGGAACTCAATTACCCGGCTTACTAGCGCAAAGCAATATCGCATACTGTTTTTAAACAGCCCCGTTTATTAAAAGTATAACGATAAGTAATTCAAGTCCAGTAGTTGCATTACAAAGCACAGAACAGATTAACATTACCCTGAGCAAATGATATAATTTGGAAAGAATAGGGACAGTTTTATATGAAGCAACAACAGAGTAACGTGAGCCACCGCATCTTACGGGATGTACATTTATATAAGAGCTTTATTGAAAGAACCGCTTCCAATAAAGTACAAAGCTATGTACTTTTATTGGAAGGCTAAGCCCAAAAAATATAAGACGTGTTTTTCTGAGATTGGAAGCTTCTGGGATGGGGTTGCCTTCAAATTGTTACTGGCAAGACTGGGATTATTTAAATCTGTATAATATCGCTTAACAAAGTTCTTAAATCCATAGACTGCGGGTATGATGCCTGCAGTATATTATCTGTGTAATTCTCTATGTAAATGTAATGTAATTAAGGGTGATTTAGTTATCTAAAATAAAATGAAAGGATTCATTTTACAATGCTGTAATACAAACAAATCAAGATCCAAGTTAACATAATTAATCCTGAATTAATTAAAAACCGATGTTGGTTAACTACAGTTGTTCAACATTAAAAGTATCAAAACGTAAAGACAAAAGCTCTAGTCCTTTGTCCTCAACAGGGCAAAAACAGATTTTATTAATATTTCTTTCACTAGTTTATATCTCTGAAATTCCCTCTGAAATTCCTTATATAAATGATGTCAATTGCAGATGAAAAGCACTTGCACCTCAATATACAGGGTGCGCATAAATTTCACAGCTCAGAAGATTTTTCCAACCGTAATTTAATTTGCAGCACATTACACTGAGAGCTTTTGAACAAAGCTCTCTACGAAATTGGGTTTGAAAAGTTATCTAAATGCAAGTTACAATACTACGAACTTTACTATTTTGTAATTAAAAACTAATTAGATCTCTCACGCAGTTTATACATAAATTAAATACTAAAGTTTATGACTTTTACTAATATACATATTTTTAAATAATAAACGCTGTCAATAAATAATGTTCACTCGTAGCAAAGTCAATTATTTTAGTATTTCATCACTGAGCTCATCAACCTTAGCGGGCCCGACTAGAATTAATATGTGGGTTGACGTTTTGGACCGGTCCATCAACAAGGTGTTTTTTATCAAACAACTCTAGAACTTAATAACATTTTAAAGAGATTTAATTGCATATGTATGCCATGCTATATTCGGTTTCTAGCCACTGTGTTCTAGGCAAGCAGTAGTACAGCTATAAAACAAAAGGAAATTATTCTTTGTTTCTTTAACTTTACATTACTTAGCTAGCAGTTACGCGATTTATGAAAGCAGAAATCTCATTATCATTGTGTTCACTATGGAATTATTATTAAGTTTCACGCTTTACCAGCAGAACATCACTGAAAAGGAATGACGAGAAATCTCTGACCATAAAACACAATAATTTTAACCCAGCAGATGCCCTACTCTTAAGTAAACAATTAGGGCAACCGTTTTATTTTTGCTTCTGTTTATTTATGGTTACGGCACGGGAGGTTCTACCTCTGACGTCACAATTTTTACAGTTCAGGCGTGCTTAAGAAAACCAGCCTTTACAACCCTGTACTTAAAGGTTAACAAGAAAATATAGGTTGAAACGAGGCTGTGAAGAAGGAAAATCTTCGCCTTATTATTATTAGGTCGGCAGCCACGGCGAATTGATAAATTTCGACAATTTGTTACGCAGTAATTTATTCTACCGATACGGCCTTTTGAGCATTGAGCATCTTAATAAACTCAAGCTGGCGTTGGTTGGTATCATCAAAGAAATTATATGAAGCGTAATAATTATCATGAAATCTTAAAGAAAATATCTTACAAACTTGAGACAACATTTACGCCGCTATTCTTTTGGTTTAGTTTTAAAACATTCTTAAGATAAACTGATATGCTGGCTGACAGAGAGTTCAACAAACTCAGAGCATGCGCTGTGAACTCTTAGGGAGTCCTAATAAACTGAAGAGAATGGCAGTCTACATTCGAGTAGATTGGCTGAGATACAGGCTCGAATCAATTTGTTTTAATTCAGACAACAGCCAAGCAAACAGTATATTATATATGTACAAGCAAAGTTTATCTGTCCCGGGTGTTGTGATGATTTCCTATGTATTATAAAATATCTATGTATTTTATTGTATTAACCCGACTTATCTAACATTCTACACAAATCCCGACGGGCTTAAAGAATGTTAAAATTAGAATAAGTTAATAAAAAAAGTATACCTACCTACTTATAATTATCAGTCATCCACAACCACAACACAAAATACTGCCACAGATACTGCTTAGCTTGGAACATGATGCTGTGTAAATAAAAGTTCAGCATTATGTATTTATTATTATTAATTCATAATTATATTAAGCTTGATTGTATACATAGTTATGTAAGAAGAATCTTGTACCTACGCAGCAAGATGCCCTGACGCCCTGTGGACATTGACCGTTTAACCACATGCATGACCTTTCAGTTCACCGAATATATCTAAAAACTCTGATTATATTTTATGGTTGTGCATTTTCTCTTTAAATAAACCATTAGCTTAGCCTAGCTATTCAGTGAACAAAGAAAATTACATTAAAACTTTAAAAAAATATTTAAAGAAAGGTTTTGAAGTCATTGCACTAAAATTTTAATAACCTTTACGTTTTCCAACAACTGGCTCTTTTTTCAAGCATAACGCAATGAATTAATATAAATTATTTGTGAGCCTCTAAAAAGACAACTGCATTTCCAACGAAATCATGAAAACGTGCATCCATCATCAGAACAACAGAAATAGCACAAGTTTATGCTTCTATTATCAGAATCGCCAGCAAGCATGCACATGCTCTTTGCTCATGGCCTCTTCGCATCAAAGTTCGTTTAAAGTTATAGGCAAACTAATTAAACTAACTGGCGTATAATTAAGTCGGTTAAACACCTAGAGCGTACTGCGCGCTGGGAGCGCAGTCAAGCACTAATTGGCGTAAACTCGCCGGAACCTAGAATTGCTACGTTTGTTTGATTGCAATATTTGCTACAACTTTCCTCTGGAATTAGATTGAACCTGAATTTATTTAAACAGGAGAAGAAGCTAAATTCCATTTGGCTAAATTCCAATGGCCATGAACACAAAATTACCTAATATCTAGAAAATTTATAGCGATCATCTTATAAAGACATTGAAAGGAGGCAATAATAATAAACAGATATTTTATCGCCCTCCCAGAGCTTCAAAGCTCTGTGAATTTATGATATGATAGCAGCTTCCTTGTTAGGACTGGAGAATTATGTCATCGATCGCCTTGCGATAAAGGGTGTCGGCCAGAGTATGCTCATAGTTTCAGGTTTCATTATTATTACATTCTGTATGTAAAGCCTAGTTCGGACTACTTTAGTAATTTAGTAAAGTAACGTATAATTTAGTGGCTAAACTACTCGCTACTGCACTGAAATCGTTCGCATTACGGTCCAGTATAGTACACAAGTAAGTGGTGTTTCGCAAAATGAACGGGCTGGCCTGCAACGCAATAGAGTGAATAATCTGATTAAACTAATCGTAACGGCTATTTTAGAAGAGTTGGATAAGGAAATTTGTGTGATTAAGAAAAAGAAGTTATGGGTACGAAAATGGATCAATAGAAGAGATACACAAGGAGCTACTAATTGTCTTCTGAAGGAATTAGCATTGGAAGATCCTAAAGAATACTTCGATAGTTTGAGAATGTCCGAAAGTTGTGTGAATTTTCTGTTAACGAAAATACACTCTCAAATTCAGCGTAAAGATACAATTTTGAGAAGTCCACTAATGAACTCGACTAATCAACAGGTTCGGACTTGTTTAGCCGGTGAACCAGTGAGCACGGACGCGTGGTGGGAGGCGCTACTCGCCCGATAAAAATAGAGTAAAATGGATCGACTCGACTTAATCGTTCACTAAACTACTCGACTAAATTTTTGTGGTTCACACACTTTTAGCCACTAAATTACTCGGTACTCTACTAAATTAATAGCCTAGTCCGAACTAGCCTTAAGACACTCAGCGATCACTTAGTTAGAGGTATGATATACCCAAACAAATTCACGCTTGCTTATACATTATACATAAGCAAGCGTGAATTGGCTATCAAAGATCCCATTCCTTTAGGAAAGCAGGATACCCCTCACAATAAAAATACGCAATAACGGCAATGTATCAAAAGCCCGCGCCGCGCCGCTATTTACCTCCCAGAAAGTAGAGCAGAACTCGACAAAAGATGTAATAAATCATCCGTATTACCATGGAATAAGGCAGCCATACGGTCGCGTCAAATTGACCAAAGTTTTGAAGAACAATGAAATCACTGGGACGAGGAAAACTGCTGCGCTCCGGATTTTGCTGCGAGCTACAGCCACAGCCCCTGGCTGGGCGCCAATCTAGAGCATGGCATTGCAAGCAACACAATTTTTACGCTCAAATTCATACCTTAAAAAAACTTCAACAGCAAAACGTAAAAGTAAACTCTGTTGATTACACCGCAAACAATGGCTAGTAATTATCAGTGTCGACGGTGGATCAGTAAACAGTTCTACGCCGAGGAATAAACAAGCGTAGTCCGTGGCTATTAGAGACTATATTGGTAAAGCATTTACCTGATACAATAAACTGTCAAGATAACTGGACCGACATGAGGAAATTTTTATGATACATTTTCATTTTTCGCCGGAAATTCAACCTTATCAGTCTCACACACAAAATAATTTCAAATAGACAAAAAAAAACATTTTGTGTTCATGGCATTCATCACTAAAACTGAATCATTTTGAAAACTTGTTATCTATACTAATATTATAAAGAGGAAAGATTTGATTGTTTGTTTGTTTTGTATGTTTGTTTGTTTGAATTGAATAGGCTCCGTAACTACTGGACCGAGTTAAAAAATTCTTTCACCATTAGAATCCTTAATTTTCCGTGATGAACATAGGCTATATAATATTTTCAAAAAAGTTAGGGATCCGCATGAAAAATTCAATAATTGAACCGTGGGCTGTATATTCAACCTCTTTTTCTATTATGGCGCGTCAGAATAGAAAAAGAGGTTGTATAGCGCACGGTGCTTGCTTTTTCTCTACGGCCAGTTAGTTTTGGAATGTCGAGTCAATGTCAAAAACCCCAATGCTGTTAAAAAAAGTAAAGATCCGTATGAAAACTGTGAAACCCATCGTTTTAGTGTGTATAATTTCTGAAATTTTTGTTTAATACCCGTGCGAAGCCGGGGGGGGCCGCTAGTAGGTACTATAACTTGTTTGTTGTCGAGAACGTAGCTTAGATCTTTAAAACTACGCCACGGATTTTGATGCGGATTTTTTAAATAGATGGAGTGATCCAAGAGGATGATTTATACGTTTTATATGCATTAGTATCAGCATTGCACCCGGGCAAAGCCGGAGCCGGTCGCTAGTTCTGAATAAATTAATTTCTATTGGATGTGATATTCTACGTAATATGTAGGTCGCCGCACCCATTTGCGAAGTTACAATCTATGTCCCTGTACGTAGTTAATTACGATTTTAAGCATTTTACTAATGAACTCCGAACTTCGGGACCTTTCAGTAACTGGTCCTTAATCTGTGGTTCGAGAACCCATCAGGATTCAAAGGAATTGCTTTTAATTTGAGCCTTAAATATTCAGAGCTGGCACGAATAAAATTCCCTTTAACCTGGTCCCAATAATAAATTCTAAACAAGGAATCGAGTTTTAGAGCGAGCGTCGCGCTAAGGAATGACATAAATATAAAATATAATCTTACGGCAAATCTGTGCTCCCATTTTGATGAACGATAAAAACTCAATAAAAGGTAACTATTTAGCAGGTTACAACACAGTATTATCGACCACAACAAATACTTTTACTCCGGATACTATGCTACAAATAACAAGCTTTTACAACAAACTCAACGTATGACGCCGCAAACGAAACCAATGTCGTCGATCAAAACCGTCGCCAACAGATATCCAATTAATAGCACTGGTGCACTGAGGACACGAAGCTGCGCTCTTTAAGCGGTTCCGAGTGCAGTCGCACTATAAACGATGTTCTTGTCAAACTTCTCACATATTGAGAAGTTTGACAAGAACATCGTTTATAGTGACCTAATCTTTGTCAGACAACATATTATCCATGTTTTCAAAGCTTTTGTAAGTATGCGTCTGAATGAATAGTTTTCTTGTAAACTAGGAATACTAGCATCGAGGTCTCATACTTATTTTAGCCTAGATCTGTTTCGTTCAATATTGCAGGCACTATTTAATAGAAATGAGCTTCATGAACTTCTCTAACTTACTGTTTAAGGTGCACATTGAATTCATCATCCAAATTAAAACATCACCGCTGCGCTGATACTATCACTCCATAATCACTGAGATAGAATCAGATAAAGCAGCAATTAAATCAATTTTACAGGCATTTATGGATGGGTACTAATACTAACACACTCGTACCTATCATATTTTGTATGTACACAAAAGATAAAGTAATTTATAATAACGGTATATTTATAATGATTAGAGTTTTTCAATATTCCTCCAACTATTCCGTGATCATGGGGCATCAATCTACGCAATATTGGAAAACTCAAAATTCAAATCTAAGTAAAAAGTTTTATAACAAACGGTTAAATCTCAGACTAATATTCCAAGTTGAGCTTCATCAAACCTTTGCAAGCCAAGCATCATGTTCAGCTTTTTAGCACTTACCCACTTTTAAGCCCTCCCTCTACCTGAGTGCACTCTAAACCACGTTTGCCTAGCTAGATGCTCGTAGGCATTCAAGATCACTTACCTACCCCACTAGAAGATATAGCCTGCCATGCCACTTGAGTCTGCTACTTCAAGTTACTGAAGAAGCAGAAACGACATCGATTTTCTTTAATCTTCCTGCTTTCATCTAGGTTCTATCGCTTTTTTCACTGAAACCTTAATTTTCGGCAGTTTCATTTTATCAATGAAACGACTTCTCACTACAAGGCCTTCGAGTTCTAAGATTCCTTTGAACTAGACTGGCCAACTCATTGGTTTCAATCCCATCTACTCGATTCAATTTGCGAGGTGAGCACCGGCCTCGGACCCGTTTTAACCGATAGAATGAGAGTTCGACTCGTCTAAATGTGAACACTGAACGTAAACAAAATACTCGTACAGCCATCTATGAGGTCTCATGTGCGTAATTTCACAGTTCAGTGCGTGTTGCGGGCGATCGGGCCAATCAGATCCAGAGACAAAAGTGAATGCTTCCTAACGGGAATAGCAAATGGTAAAGGCCCCTCACAAAATGACTTTACGGCAGAATAACTTCGTTTGTTACTAGTTAATGTTGCATGAACGAATAGCCATATAGGAAAAAGGTATGTTAGCAAAAACGTTTCAAAGCATTTCAAAACTTGTCTGGGAAAGTTGTAGAGAATTTTAAATAGCTTACTAAACTTTACGGCAGATTTTCACGTTTTCATAATAAGGAGGAGTTATGTCGATATTTGAACTGTCACAAACGGTTCCTGGCAATCATAAACATAATTAGTTTTGTTCCAAAAATTTACTAAGAAGTTAAAGAGACAAGAGATATGTTGTGTGGGACTAAGTAACTAGTACCTAATCTAGTGAAATAGTCAAGAGATTATAGCTCACCTAACTTAATAACATAGTATTTTGTGTATTTTTTTATAGTCTGTTAGTGTAACTGACTATAAAAAATCTAATTGCCTTCGACACATTAAAAAGTTAATTAATAATATTAGGAACTTTTTTTCTTCGTCATACATTCCGTGATCCCCTTTTCAGTAGTTGCAGTTTTGGATATCGTGATAGCATAACCAAGTTAGAAAGTTGTAAAAAACATTAGATACAAATGTTCAAGTTTCATTCTCAGGTCACGTCATGTTATTATTATTGATACGCTTGAGTGATTTCACGTGCTATGCTTTATTCGGTAATCAGAAAGCGAAAGCAGGTATGTTTACTCAAATTAGCAGATTAGCAAATCCATATTATTAAAACCCTACTCGTAATGGTCTTAAAGTAAAATGATAACGTAACAAATTGAAAAGCAATAGTCTATTACACGTCCAAAGTTCAATAACTCTGATGTTGGCAGTTGAGCTCAGAGCACTAACTGGAATAACCTAAAGATCGAAGATACAGCTCCGAGAAAACCAATTTTACGAACTCCATTTATTATAGACTACACCATTTATGAATATCAAGATATCTCAGATTCTCAGCTGAAAGTTTAATCTAGCTAGATCTCAAATGAATTGAGTAATTCTTTCATTCATAGAGTAAACGACGCGAATTACGAGGTAGAGTCGTTTTATTTCCAAACTAGCGGCCCGCCCCGGCTTCGCACGGGTATTAAACAAAAATTTCAGAAATTATACACACACTAACACGATGGGTTTCACAGTTTTCATACGGATCCCTTACCTTTTTCTAACAGCATTGGCATTTTTGACCTTGACTCGACACTCCATAACTGACACTGGCCGTAGAGAAAAAGCAAGCACAGTGCGCTATTATATTGAACCTCTTTTTCTATTCTGACGCGCCATAATAGAAAAAGAGGTTGAATATACAGCGCTCGGTTCAATTATTGAATTTTTCATGCGGATCCCCAACTTTTTTGAAAATATTATATAGCCTATGTTCATCACGGAAAATTTGGGATTCTAATGGTGAAAGAATTTTTTAAATCGGTAAAGTAGTTTCGGAGCCTATTCAATTCAAACAAACAAACAAACAAACATACAAACAAACAATCAAATCTTTCCTCTTTATAATATTAGTATAGATAAAATTCTGCCGCTCTTCTGCCTATGTCTTCTCTCGCCTTTCTCCCGCTTAAACGAAAAAGTAAAACAAAATAGAATGGCAAAACCGCAATAATGAGCAAGTTCAGAAGTGGGCCTATAATGTGGGCTGAGAGATGATAATTATTGGCTCTGGAAACATTACAATACCTGCGAATTTCCTTGTGGAATAAAAACAACTCAATTCGGAACACAATAGAGATGAAACACTTACCTATAGCAAAACTGAAACATGATTGAATTCGCGAAAAACAGATATAGAGCAAGTAGAGCGTTCTATTTACGCCTGAATTCCGAGGAATCAATATGCGATTCGTGGTTCCCTATTCAATATATCGTGCAAAGGGCGCCAAAAATGATTGGTACATTATTCAACACAAACTTGAGCTTTAGATACCTTACTTCAGATTAATATTCAGCCAGTGATAACCGCGACAAACACCGAAACTAAGCTTTTACGGATCTACCGACTAACATTATAAATGCGAAAGTTATATGAAGCTATGGGTTTATTTTGTGTGCGAAAATCGCCGAAATACTAAATTGGTCGGGTTGATACTTTGCATACATTTAGTTGTAGATCTGGGTTAAGTATTCAATTCATTTTATATATTACTTATTCGAATATGCAGGAAGTACATGCCTGTTCGAATAAACTACGAACTCCTTGAAAATTACATGACAGTGAAGTAATAAAACAAATTGCTCCATACATATTGCTACATACATATTATAATGTACACAGCAATGTTTTTACAATTTCACACTGCGTCAGTCTTAAGAATCGTAAATTCGTAATATTCCTCGCTTAAGTCAATAAGGTTTCAGGCTCATGCATATTAATAGCCACCTTGTTCGGTGTTTCGAGAGCCCATGAAAGGCGCTGAGTGGGCTCCTAAGCCATGGTATTCGTATCGTATACATTATGTAAAACGAAAATTAGTGTAGTAATGTTACCGAAACAGTTGGCTTTATTTATACGGGAAGTCATTGTGGTGAAATGCTTTCCAAGATCTGAATATGGATATGGGAAAGTCTAGATGTAGGCAACTAACGTGCGTTGCGAGTGTTAGATACTGTACAAACTACCACAGTATTTACTTGATGCTTACACGAGAATATTCGTAGACTGATATTATAAATGATTTACTTAAGCTATGATTAAATAATTTATGGATTTGATACCTGTAGAAAAGATTAAGTGCAATAAGTCTCTATCACCCAACATTCCATGCAGCGATTCATTTTGATGATTGACTCATTAAACATGCAGGAAATAATGTAGACATGGTACAGTCAGTCTTCTGTTATGTATGTTCCTTTAAATATACACAACTGTGTAATGTGCACTTCATTCACTGTGCAAAACGACCGGCCCTCCGTCCGACAGAGTTGATATTTCCTATTAAACGGAAGTACGACGCCGGAAATGCACGAGCAACGCTATTATAACTCGAAAATGTTCTGTTTCGTGCAAATAAATCATAATATTTCAAGGCAATGAATTGTGTCGCCTCTCTATTTCCGATACAAATAAGTATTGTTACAGTAAAGGTGACCTATACTCAAGGAGAACAGAATATCATTTATTGTCCATTCTAAGGAGTTACAACAAATTGTTCTTATTAAAACCTAGTGCGTGCCATCATAATATAATGCAGTAATTAGATAATTTTACATATAAGGAGGAGGGTTAGATACTCAATCCTAAGAAAAATATCGTAAAAAAATAAGAAAAGGCAGGTTTGAAAAGAATTGTACAGACGCAATAAACACATCTTTTAGCGAAGCAGCACACTTTTATTACCCAAAAACTTTAAGATGGATACTGTGAAGCCAAGTAGAGGGGATTATAAAAAGACAGCGAACAAATTAACTCCGTGAATGATATAAATAAGATGGGAAATCCTTAGCTGCAGATAGTGAATTCTAAAGAAAGTTCGAAACACCCATTCAAAGTTCGCTCTCGAGCTCTATTCAAATCACACATAGACAAAGTTGCGACATTGGAGGATCAGAAAGTTAACTCTTCTAGGAACAAACAAGCACCAACTTATACAAGTAACAAAACTAATGTAATCCGTCATTTAGCCTACAATCTAGTTACAATTTGAGGGTAAAAAGCTTCTAAGTATACCAATCTCGGTGAAAGGATAAACAGTTTGATAGGCTGGGATTAAGAAGGGAAGATTGTTTGCGGACTTGTTTGCTACAAGAGAGCATTAGCTCGAATCAAACGTAGCGTCATTGTCTCGTCTGCCCAACCAGGCCAGATTAAGAATTCAGAGATTGCAGACAGGGACAGACGAATCACCGTACTTTGTGTTTTGTATACCGGTTCGTTACTCATAAACCTCCACTGATAGAGATTTGCGACCTTCTAATAAAAAGTCAATAGAGTTCGTTAATGTGCAGATTGGGTAGTGTAGGTATGCATTTTCTTTATAGAATTATAAAAACATTGTCGTCTTCTTTTTACTTCAAAAGAACATTCTACTCTTGCATTAGCATTAATTATAAAAGACAGGACAGACACTAACGAATAAGTGATATCTAATGAACCGATTATCTGAAACATTGTTAGGTTTGCTGGCCAACGCCGCCGAGCAAACATAATTATAGACGTGGGAAACCCAACGAATAATCGACGAGGCCTCTCTATTTGCCTACTTGGTTGTGGACGCTAGTTAAGCACGGTGCGGTCAATGTAATTGTGGTAGTTAATTATTTATAGGCTGTCTGTGGTTGTTGCATCGTGTCAGTAGATTAATTGTTTCATTTTTTTTTTCAAAGCTAGTTAGACGAATTTTTTACGTGAACACAAAACCTGTGCCATAACTTCATCATAATGCAAAAGTAAAATAACAATTCACAATAAGTAGGTACCTATTTCAGAATCAGAATCACTTCATCCGTTGACAGATCTTCATAGATAATTTAATTACGATTATAGGTAGGTACTGTAGATTATATGATCTAGCTTCTCTGATCGGCATTTTATTAGTCAAACAATCGTCCGCAATCAAACCAAAAACCAATTGTTAGATTGCGGATTCAATTTGCAAAATCAAACACGGGCGGTGTAACAAGGTTGCTTGAAATTCTGCTCAGATCACACTTCAATTGGCTGTTGGTAATGAATCGGTAGTACTTTGCATTTTCGTAGTGAGTTCAACACTTCGGATACATTATGTTTCGAGTTTCGTCGGGTTCAAAGGTCTTCCTTCGTATTTGCCTGAGCACGTTCATTATTTATTTATGTCTATGATAGAAACATTGAATATTAAGTAGGGAATAAGAAATTTTTATTCTTATAGGGAGGTATTTTGTGAAAATCATGGTAATATAATTGTTACCTAAAAGTTTCTGGGTAACTAAGTAATGACGAATTACAATCAACCTACAGACCACAGCTTAGTGTAGGTACAGAATCTATTTTCATTGGCACATACCTTTAGGTATATTTACTTATTTTATGGTTAGTAAATAGGTGGAACAAATCCAAGCTTAGTCAACTCCGTATTCCGATATTCAAATCCCGCCGGCTTCAGGCAAACCCGGTTTAAAATCAACAAACAAAATATTGAAAGTTTTGTCGTTGGAATCGGAGTGGATTCTGAATACTCGGAGTCTCGGAAACTCAGGATGTGGAGGCGAGATCTTATAGGATATTGGAAAATGCGATTGGGAGCGTTGCCTCTACCAAATCGTGAGTTAACGAGAGTAAGACTAGGCTTGCAAGTACAAATATTTATCTAATCTTGTGATAAGTGAAATAACACAGCTTTCTCGCATGAATTCTTTAATCGACACGACTTAATAAATAAAGCCGAGTCAGATTTTTTGATTTACTTTATAGGCTGATTAATTTGATAAAATTGGGTTAAGAATAATAACACGTTTTGTGGTGCTGAAACAAAGATCATGAAAAACAATTCATGGACTGGTCTTCAAACTAGATTAGGTCCGAATCTTGGGGAACTTCTACCTTAAGATATTCTTCAGGAACTTCAAGCGAGGTGATTATGGCAACACCCACGAAGAAGGCTAATATGTTCAGCAGTGGAAGTTCACGATAGACGCTGACAAAGACGAGTTTCTAATATAACTTTTTTTACATACCTGAATCTGGAACATGGATATGCTGTCGTCCAGCATCTGAACCCTGACTGCGAGCATCTTGCCTCCCTTCTTAGGCGTGGCGGGCGGCGTGCGGGAGCCACCGCCGGCGCCGTCCACGCCCGCGGGGGTGCTGGCGGAGTGGTGCATTCGGCCTGCATGGGAATGTACACTTTAGAGCTGCTGTATGACGGTCGAATTCTATATGGGTGACGTCTTAAAGAAATCTTAGACATTAAAGCAAGAAACAACCAGGCCCACATACCTATGCAAAGAATGCAAAGTATTTAGAGATCTAGATACTGAGTTTGGATTTGAATGAAATTGGATAGGATCCACTTATCTTATGCCATGCGATCCCATGGCACGTTTCCTACGTTTTATTGTTGTTAATTAGTGGTGTTCCTAATTTGTTGAGTTACATTATAATGTTGAGTTTGTTGTATGAAGGTTTTAGCAATATTTTTACTTATGATATCCCTGTTGTATCCAAGTATGAAATAACTCAAACAAGACATAAAATATGTACCTACCAACATTTTATGGATCATGTTGTGTTTGACTATCTAAATATCATTTCTCTCAGAACTTTACAAGCCTCAATTCTGGCACGAATCCACACAGCAATCCATAAACTTTATGCCCCAGCATAAAATATCCAGTAGACCTTATTCTCAAGGCATAGAAACCATACTTCTCAAGCAATACTATTGGACAAACTATTGTGGACTCAATTTGTGGCAAAGTTATTGTTCATAAATCCTCTATGAGTAAGTTGAAGTGGAATGATATCATGTGTTATACATCAACACTGAAAGTTTGGCTTAGGTCTGCATTATTTAGACAGGCCAAAGCGCAATAGTAGGCTCATCTACTTTGATAATAGAGTTAACCTGTGAGTGAATGAAATGAACACCTTGGTGTAACTGTGTTTCTTGCAGTTATTTGAAACTGTCTTATACTGTATATTATTTACTTGTTATTTTTTGAGACAAACCCCAATACTATTATCAATTAAACAAACCATCAAAACGAACTTGAAATCAACTGGTTTCTTATCAGACAGTCTTTAAGTTTAAATTGTAAGTTGTCATTCACTTAGGACTTAGTTATTTGACCATTTTAGAATGTGCTAACCCAGACCAATTTCTGAAAGTTATCCATTACATAAACTTTCAGGTTTTTGTACATTTTTTTTTTTTGTTTTTTGCATTTATCTACCAGTAGTATTAATAAAAACATGAGAAGTATGTTTATGAATTAAATATAATTTTGAGGATTTTGTTGACATTATTATTATATTAAAAGTATCATGCTGATGATCCAAAAGCAGTGAAATGTTCCAAGAAACTAAACAATAAATAAAACCCTATATAAAGTCATAAGAATCATTATGACTGTTCTGGGTGTATTCCATCTAAATAAATCTATGTAACTGTTTACATCTGGGTTAGCTGATAGCTGGCTGGCAGGCTGTGGTTTATCCAGCAATATAAAAAAATCTCACCTGGTAAACTATGGTATCCTATTGTGGACAGATGTCCTGTGGAGTTACAGCTTCCTGGGGGTAGGTCTATGTCCATCATAGTGATATCTTAGCAATTTGCCTCAAACCAACAGCAGCTGGCACTTTTGATGCCATTGTCAACTACATCACAGCTACAACTCCTATCTAATGGAAATATATTAGGTACATTACTGACATATTACAATGTTTCACATACAATCCAGTTATCAACCCCAATGTATTTTAGCAGAAAGCTTCAGAACCCGCTTAAATAACATTTTAATTGAACTAGCTAGCCCAATAGGCAGTGAGAGAGCGACTAAATTGAATTAAATGCACGGTGGATGCAAACCGGCGGCGCCCCCGTTTCCCACCCCTCAACATAAATAGTTAGGTTAAATGCAATAACCAGAAAATAGGTCACCAGGAGGTGTGCCCGGTCGCAACGACAGAGATGGCAAGCAACCTCCTCCCGCTACGATCTCGAACTACGAACTAAGTCGATACGATTCCATCATCATATTTACACTGCTAAAATCGAATAAACAGAGGGCTTTACGGTTTGGCTTTGCGCATTCAAGGAAAATATGCTGCCTAGTTAAAACATTAAAACAACCGTAAATGAGGGAGATATACGACCAAGCCGCGCAAGGAAGTACCAACTCCCGAGTTGACCATCGTTCGCTTCGCTACCCCAGTAGTCATTGATCTGTTTTAATAAAACTTCTATGATTACTAACACAAAACTCACAGCATAATAACACAACTAAAAACTGAGTTCACTAAATGCGTCATGTGTCGTCGAATTCGCGAGAAATAAATACATTTACTTCACGTCACGACCCGAGATGCAATTCAGCCGCAGCCGTGGCAGCCATATTTATTTACAATATTTCGCTGCAATGTTGCCATGCTAAGAAACAGTTTCTACCATAATAGACCTACTATGGTAGAAATTGTTTTATGTATCCTTTCTGTAGCAGACGTCTACGCTGCTCGTGCCACAAATTCTAACATGCCACGTCTTCTATCTGCCCTATGTAGTGCTACACAAATTCGGGGACAATAATAATTGTGCGAAATTCATACTAAAATGAATTTAAAAAAGAAAATCAATAATTTCGACTTTAATCAGCACTTTTTCTACCAGGATTGTTACTGCTGTTTTACACAAATCAGCGGATGCTTGTGCTGATTTTTGATCTTGACATCAGCGGATGCTGATGCTGCATTTGGCCAACGGGACGCTAAGCTATCAATCTGTCTATCAGACGCCTGTATCTCAAGAGCCATAAAATCGCAATTTTCAGTTTGTTTATTTCTATTACCGCTTTAACAACAAATAAAAAATTTACTAAGATGAAAGGGCAAGATAAAAATATAATAATGAAGGGGGAACTGTACCGGAAAAGTATACACTATCCAATCTCGGAAGCTATAAGAACATTACACGCGTTGACAGTTGACACCGTCGTTTTCTTTCCTTTCTTTCTCAGGCTTTCTTTCAATCGAACGAATCTGTCAAGTCAAACTGTACGTCAGTCAGTCAAACAAACTGGGTGCCAACATTTTGCATTTTGCAAACAAACTGTGCACGTCGTGTAAACAACACTTCGATACGATTTTGCGAAATATTTCTCGCTCTAAAGTTTATTTGCAAGTTGTAGTTTTGAATACTTATTATGAAGGAACAATACGTGCTATATTTTTAGGAGCTTTCTATCAATATGGAAACCACGCCGTTACTGCCAAGGCCTAAAAAGAAGCCACTATGGTCAAGGTAAATAATTTTATTGTTCTCCTCTGCTATGTACATTTTCGTATCGACCACTATGGATTTGTGATACAAACTGAATTCTTATTTTCGTTTTAGGTTGCCATTCCTTACGTTTCGCAAGAAAGAGTTGAGTTCTCGAGAGATTTTTATAGGTCATCTCCCCGATGAAGAATATCCACCCAACTATGTCTGCAATCAAGTAAGCATATCATCTAACTTATAGCTCAATTATCATCTGGTATATACCTAACACCAATCAGAACAAAATCTCAATAACGCAGGCAATGGATTTGTATAGTTGCAAGCCTTTGTTTATGTTTACATTTACTAATTCTATTTCCATGAACTGAACTTTGTTTATAATTGGAATTGTAGGCTTGATACATACCTATTTACTTACCTACACAAATCTAGCTTTAAAATATATACACAAATCTAGTTATTTTAATCTGAGAAACTAAACAAACAAGTTTTCCATAAAAGCAGATTAGAGAAAACTAATAAACAGGTCCAAATGAGTTAAAGCCAGTATTTTAGATACCTACCTACCTAGTGAATATATATATTTAATTATCTTTGGAAATAAATGTTTTCAATGTCAAGCTTAGAGCAAGATGGACTTATTAAACAAAGCATTTTACTGAATTCCTCAATTTTAAAACACATCATGCAGCATAAATATTACGGTTTGATTTTTGATTTATTGATTATTGATTCGGCTGTTCTGTTTGTTTCCTATGTATAGTAAAAAATATATTATCTATGTGATGTATTGTATTAAGTAATACTCATAACTTCATAACACAACCTCTGCTTACGTTGGTGCTAAGCATAGGTCATATCACAGCTTGACTGCTGTGTGAATTCTTCAGCAATACCTATTGACTTATTTCTAATAGCATATATTGGTAATTCTTTTGTTTGTTTATCACTCCTTCATTTCCTATACTGTAACACTTTGGCAGAAGCAGGGCATCATAATGACAATCCCTCTTTTCAGAAATACAATATCTTCACATTCCTACCACTGGTCCTGTTTGAGCAGTTCAGTTTCTTCTTGAACATGTACTTCCTTGTGATGGCCCTCAGTCAGTTTTTCCCGAGCATTCGGATCGGGTACTTGTACACATACTGGGGACCGTTGTGCTTTGTACTGACTGTCACTATATTCAGGGAGGCTGTGGATGATTTCCGAAGATTTAGGTAAGTTTTTTAAATTCTTAAGTGTATATTCTATTTCTGTACTATTTTGGGTCTAGATTGTGACATTGATGGTGCCTTCGCACAAAGATACCAACTAACTATAATTCTAATTCACTATTAGACCATTGCCATTTTAGAAATTTACAATTTTTGAAAACCTAATTTTGTCATCCCTACTTTTGCGTTTAGTGTGACGGTTGACCATTCGTAGATAGATATACTAACGTTCATTGTTAATAACAGTGTCGAGTCTTCTCGTACATATTTTCATTAGACCGTCATTATTTTTAGTTTGACACACGTAAATTAAACAATCACCTATTCTTTAGTTCCAGGTATGTTCCAGGTTTACAAAGACATGTTATTAAAAGATTACTTCATATTGTTTCTTTCGATTAATACGTGGCTTTACTACAGAACGTTCGTTAACGTTAGTTAATACCTAAATCTAACGTAATGTCGGCTTTTAAACTTAACCTTGAGATGTATTACGAATGTTCTAGCTGGTTGGTTAGGTTAATGTCAGGCACTTTAACTATTTAGTTTCTGTCTAAGATTCGTGTTCTAAGATTTGTCCTAATTTTAGAATAAAATTTAATTATTTCGTTACTAAATTCCGACAAATTCTTGGACCTCTACTCTGACTTGTTTTGGAGTCTTTCGAGAACATCATCACAACACAGCACAAACTTCCGCCTTTATAATATTTTTAGGATACCAGAGAGTCGATGGATGGAGGCGACTCTGGTCCGGTATTTGTGGCGACGACGTCGTTTAGGGGATCCCTATGTTCAGCAGTTTACGTATACGGGCTGATGACGATGATGACATTTTTTATAATATTTAAGTGAGATAGCAGCGGCCTCTGCAGAACAACTCCACCGAACTGCGATCAATCCGCATAACCAGAGTGGGGATTGTGGGCAATAACCCCCAAATTATAAATAATGCCATCTATGGCGCTCATTAGGGGAGGCCAAGAGGTCCAGCAGTGGACTATTATAGGCTGATGATGATGATGAAGTGAGATTGCTCAAGTCTCTGTAGCTTAAATCTCTATGTAAACTTACATAACTTTTGATTTACAGACGTGACAGAGAAGTAAATAAACAACGTTACGAGCGTATAGCTTTAGAGACAGCAATAGATGACTACCGGCCGTACCAAACAGAGCGCGTGCCGGCCTCAGAGCTGCGCGTTGGGGACATCGTGATGCTGCATAAAGGACAGAGGGTGCCGGCGGATATGATCCTGCTGAGGACCAATGAGACGATGGGAACGGTGTTTATACGGACCGATCAGCTGGATGGGGAGATTGATTGGAAGTTACGGTGAGTCTTGATAAGCTTATTTTAGAGAGTCTGTACCTACTGAAATCGTGCCAAATATGTAAAATAATAACAACAATATTACATACATATTATGTCGATAGACTGCTGATTGTTTTAGTAAAGTTTTATAGCAAAAGCTCCGAAAATACTGTACCGATTTGAAATTTATTTCACCTTTTGAATCCTACGTTATCCCCGATGAACATTATGCTAGAGATATTTTAAAAAAGTTAGGGTTCTTGTGTGCGTGAGTAAAAAATTATAATTTTCGTTAAAAACCCGTGCTAACCCGCGGCGGACCGCTAGTACTAATATAACTCGACGCCAAGCAAACGAATTTTAGTCATTTGTATTGTGGTTTGTTTACAAACATTCTACATCCAGTTTGGCTATAGTTGGACCTACATAGTAATCGTGAGAGCCAGACTTCAAGGAATAATAGGTATACTGCTCTTGTTGGAACTCTACTATTACGGCCCCTTATTCGCGTCGTTTAATAGCAAGCCATCTTTTCGATTCTTATATTCGATCCTATTTATATTTGAAATTCAATATGTTGTTTGCAATATCAAGGTATAGACAATGTCATTGTAAATATATTTAAGAACTGACCTGCTAACAAAACATAATGAATAAAGTAACTGGACTGAAGTAGAAATATGTATGTAGAATATTTTAACGATTGTAATTCCCCAAACGAGCTCTATAAAGAGCCGTTGTATGGTATGCTGTGCATATTGGTGTGTTTTAACGTGATTCATTACCGGAAGCTGGAAGTTTAATCAGCCGTTGGCTCGTTTTATCGCCATTTCAGTGCATAATGATTAAAGTACATAAAACATTGTCCAGTTATGTTTTGAAATATATCTTACACAGAAATATGTCCGAAATAGATAAAATTACTGTTACAAAAAATCGAGTACGTACCTACACAATGCCGCAAACTGAACATAATTAGGTACTTAATTTCCTGGAGATTACCGCAATGCGGCTAACGCACTATTAACAAAAAACTCACCATAATCATCTTATATTTTCAGAATACCCCTCCCATCAACCCAGAAGCTACCCACCGACGCGCACCTACTGGACATAAACGCTCAGATCTTCGTCGAGAAGCCCGTTAAAGACATCCACTCCTTCGTGGGGACGTGCAATAGACGCGACGAGGAGGAAACCGATTCTTTGGATATAGAGAACACGCTGTGGAGTGGATGCGTCGTAGCGTCGGGACAGGCCACCGGGCTCGTTATCTATACAGGTACCTAATATAAAACAATACTTAGTAAATCATTATTATAGAAAAATCTTTAGGACGTAACTGTAAGGCCCTCTTTACATTCATACGGATACGGCCCGGTCGAAGTGCCCTGTAAAAGTAGTCTATTTAGCTCATAAATTTCTACTTTACATGACAAGGCGACAGTGGTTTGTTCGTAGGCATGTGAAATGGCGACAGTGTTGCATATGACAGAGAGGCAAAGATGTTGGAACAAATAAGATATGACCCTGTGCCAAAGCAGAGGGTTTTGACAAATAGGTTTATATGGCAGACAAAATGTGACAAAGATACTGAAACATGATAATGCAAGGATTTCTTCTTATATTCTATGTAAACTTACCCGTCCGGAACCAGCTTTAAAAATTATTACCTTATTACTAATGACAATGAAAGAAAGTCACCAACTGTCACGACCAACTGTCAGAAACTTCAACAACGAAGTATTTCCTAGAAATAGCACAACTTAGCTACCGAAATAATAAGTCCTCATTCTATGGGATAACTGTTGCCTCCCAAATCATTATTTCATAAATGTAAAATTAATGTAGGAAAACGCACCTTATTTTCCAGGTAGCGAAACTCGAAGCGTGATGAACAACGCCATAGCCCGCTCCAAAGTCGGTCGCCTGGATCTACAGATCAACGACCTGACCAAACTTCTCTTCGTCGCGACGATGTTCGTGTCTCTGCTACTGATCACGCTGAAGGGATTCAGTGGGCCTTGGTACTCGTTCCTTTTTAGATTCGTGCTGCTTTTCTCCTACATTATACCTATCAGGTGAGGACTTAAGCCATTTTATCAGCATACACGAAAAAGCTTTCACTAGAAATTTAAGAAACGACATTCGACTTTCCTCTCTATGGGTGTAAGATACTTTTTTCGCCCAACCTGGCACACCATTCAGCCATTGGTTTTTTCCGCTTTCATTATTTCATCTACTTAGATGTGTTTCGTTGAGCCCCAGTTTTCTGTTTCCCTTGATGTTATTAACCTGTCTGAACATCAGAACTGCTTCATAATTTTAGTTTATATACCTTTAAAAACTATTATTCTTTCACAGCTTACGAGTTAACCTCGATATGGGCAAAGCTTTCTACTCCTGGGCGATCCAGCGCGACAAGGAAATGGAAGGCACTGTGATGCGTTCCACCACCATCCCCGAAGAACTGGGCCGGATCCAGTACCTCCTTGCAGACAAGACCGGAACCCTCACCAAGAACGAGATGGTGTTCCAGAAACTGCATCTTGGGAATGCTTTGTTTCATAACAATAATTTTCATGAGGTGAGTGTAGTTCAACAGCTTTCCTACGACTACGAAACTACGTTCGTAGTTAACCTGTTTGTGCTTGACTGACGTTTATGCCATAAAAGCGTTACTCAAGCATGCGCAAGCTCTCCATAATCAGGGCCTTTTAAGCTTTATTCAGATTCACTCACTCAGAAAAGTGAAATTTCATATAGTTACTTATTAAAAAAACAAATAAGTTGTTATTGATTTCACCACAAGTGGAACAAGTAAAAAAGAAACTATCGGTTAATAATTACCGGTAAATATTTTAAGAACTTCTCTCTTCTCCAAAGGTAGAAGCCCTTCTAACTCAATACATAACAAACGACGCGCCGTCTCTTCCCACGTCGCCGACGACGTCCTCGTACGACCTCTCTGCCGCGACGCCGCGACAAGTGTGGCGCGCGGTGCTCGCCGTCGCGCTGTGTCACAACGTCACTCCGGTCTACGAGATGTCTGATACCACTGATGAGGCGCAGTCAGGTTGTACACACTTGTGTTTTGCACCCAAATTATCAGCCTCTCTAAGCCAATCCTGCACCAGTTTGAAAACCTACCCCAACACAAAAAGAGAAGTAGAATTATATGCTTTCTACACTGATATTTCAAAGGCATTCGATTGATTTGATCCCCATGTTCTCATCCCAATGTTCTCAGTTAAAAACTTCACCTTCAATTCGTGTGACCCATTCAACCGCAACGATCACAATAATGTTATAAACAGCAAGTTCCATTTAACCAGCACCTATACACTCCATGTATATTCCGTCGGGTGTACCTCAAGGGTGTTTCATGTCATTTCTCATATTCATCGACATATTGTGATAGTTACTAAAGTATAACAAATGAATATATTGTTCCAGACATGGGATCGTCGGTGATGTCTGAGAGCTGTGGGGGCGCGGTCCCACAGCAGCAGCTATGCGACTACCAGGCCTCCAGCCCGGACGAGGTGGCACTGGTCAAGTGGACCGATATGGTACGTATCATGATTCAATTAGGTCCAGACATGTCTGTAAAATATCCCTATTATAATATATGTATTATACGCAGTGTTTTACCGACAAACGGAACTAGCAAGAAAATAACATTAAAAGTTTATCTTCCCTTCTATTTATGACTATCACCTATGCCAAATTTTCTCATAGTCAGACCAAAGGCTAATCTCAGATGGGTGTAAAACATTAAATACCTATTCTTTTGAAGTCCCTCAAAAGATCTTCAACCTCGACTCACTCTCATGTCTATATTGCTTACATAGTTGTATTTATTTATCATCGTGTACCCTCCCTCTCAATATGATATGAGTTTATCCTCAGGTGCATCTGTAAACAATATCACAGAATGGTGTGTGTAGGTACATAATAATTGTGTTCTTATTTCACAGATGGGTGTATCACTATACCGAAGAGATCTTCACAACATTTCGCTGAAACTGCGCGCGGCCAACGAGATAGTAAACTACTCAATACTGCAGTTATTCCCCTTTACCAGCGAGAGTAAGATGATGGGGATCATTGTCCAGGTTTGTTAATATTTTACGGCTCTATTTCTGATTCAGATTTTAATAACTTTATTTATATAGGCTTACAAAATAACCACTTAAACAAGTCAAAATTCATTATATAAAAAATTAATAAGGTGTTATTGATTTTCTCTCAATTTTTGTCCACTAGTGGAAGAAGTGAAAAAGAAACCACTAGTACATTAAAATATCACTTATGTGTGTAATACATATTTGTTAAGCCTATCTAAAAGGAAATCAAAAACTCCTTGTTTCTTATTTTATAACAATTTATTGACTTGTCTAAGTGCCTATTTTGAAAGCCTAAAGAAAAGAACTTATTGAAATTTTAATCTAATCGTCTTACAGATAAGCTAGGAAATCACTTATAAGCCAAAATTAATATAAATTACTGTACACAGGAAGAGAAATCCGGCAAGATAACGTACTACGTGAAGGGCGCGGACGTAGCACTAGCGAGGCTCCTCGACTCCGCTTGGCTCAACACTGAATGCAAACGGCTCGCGGCCGACGGCTTGAGGACTCTGGTCGTCGCTAGGAAACCGCTCTCTAAGAACGACTATCTAGAGTTTGAAGTGAGTTATTGTCTTACAGTTACAGAGGAAGTTTAAAAAAATTTATACTAGTTTGATACCGATAGAGGTCGCTGCCATCCCGGTGTAAATTGAGTCTTAATTTCAAACTGTACTAATATAATAAAGAGGAAATATATAACTGCCGCTCTCTAAGAACGACTATCTAGAGTTTGAAGTGAGTGATTTTCTTACACTTCCAGAGGTAGTTAAAAAAAATTTACACTAGTTTGACACCGATAGAGGTCGCTGCCATCCCGGTGTTAATTGAGTCGTAATTTCAAACTATACTAATATTATGAAGAGGAAAGATACTGTTTGTTTGAATTGAATAGGCGCCAATAGTACTGTATCGATTTAAAAAATTCTCTCACCATTTCACCTCGAATCCTACAATATCCCTGAAGAAAGTAACTTATAAAATATTTTCAAAAAAGTTAGAGAACCGTATGAAAACTTCAATAATGTAACCCAATGTGTAAATATAAACTTATATTATAAAGAGGAAACATTTGATTGTTTGTTTGAATTGAACAGGCTCCGAAACTACTGAACCGATTTGAAAAATTCTTTAACGATTAGAATCCTAAACTTTCCCTGATGAACATAACCGTATGAAAACTTCAATAATGTAACGCAATGTGTATATATTTTAGGACTTTATAACTTTTGTTATATATCCGTGCTAAACCGGGGCGGACCTACTAAACCTAAAAAGACCTAGTCACAAATAATATTAAATAATATATATACAAGTGGGGGGAGATAATCAAAAAATCCTATTTTTCGTTTCCCATACAAAAAGTTTTAATTTAAAAAGTAACAACCCTATCTGGGTAACCTATACATACCTACTATCACTGCAGGTAGGTAGGTATTTATCTTCGTAGAGTTCAGCTATGGCGGGGCGGGAGACTACCTAATCTATCTATCTATCACTGTACATCTGTGACCATACTGACGTCATTGTCACAGGTACAAGAAACCGCTGCCTTTAGGGTTGTCACTTACAAAAAATCAGCTGCCCATGTTGAAACTTTGATGCATTTTTTCCGAGATACCGATCGAAATTCGAAAAGTCGTTGAACAAAAGTTGGTCCCCGGGGGTGTGGAAATTCACCCCCTTTCGCTTAGTACACATATTTTGTTACACGGTGTATAATATTAACTATATATTTTACATTGGGTTACATTATTTATTACTAATATCACAACTGTCTTCAACAGTCCGAGTACAAAGAAGCCCGCCTCAGCATCGCGAACCGCAACGAACGCACCGCGGCCGCCATGTCCAAACTACACTTCGGCTTAGAACTGCTGTGCCTCACAGGAGTCGAGGACAGACTGGCTGACAACGTGCCGAGGACGCTGGCTATGTTGAGAACCGCTGGGATAAAGGTATCTAGACAACTTTACAAACGAGCTGCGGCCGACTTCAGACTACATGGCTGGGCTTCCTTGGCGTCGAGGACAGATTGACTGAGAGCGTGCCGAGGACGCTGGCTATGTTGAGAACCGCTGGGATAAAGGTAACACTACTAGACAACTTTACAAACGAACTGCGGCCGACTTCAGACTACATGGCTGGGCTTCCTTGGCGTCGAGGACAGATTGACTGAGAACGTGCCGAGGACGCTGGCTATGTTGAGAACCGCTGGGATAAAGGTAACACTACTAGACAACTTTACAAACGAACTGCGGCCGACTTCAGACTACATGGCTGGGCTTCCTTGGCGTCGAGGACAGATTGACTGAGAGCGTGCCGAGGACGCTGGCTATGTTGAGAACCGCTGGGATAAAGGTAACACTACTAGACAACTTTACAAACGAACTGCGGCCGACTTCAGACTACATGGCTGGGCTTCCTTGGCGTCGAGGACAGATTGACTGAGAGCGTGCCGAGGACGCTGGCTATGTTGAGAACCGCTGGGATAAAGGTACCACTACTAGACAACTTTACAAACGAACTGCGGCCGACTTCCAACTACGTGGTTTATCTAACAGCTGTCTGCAAAGCAGACGTTCCATACGTTGGTTGTAGCGCGACCAACTCATGCAGGGGTTTGGGACTAAAAGTGTATGTTTTTAAAGATGATATTTGGATATTTGTTTTTTCATTTATTAAATTATAGTAAGGAAATAAGCTAGAATATTTAGCACTTATAAAGAGAATAAATTATCCGAAAATACCGGGTTATAGATGATCAATAACCTCTTGGGTACACCAAGATGAACAACTTTGTTCAAACAAAACACAACTAAAATTCAAGGTTATCAAGTTTAACGAGTCAAATCAATCTATACTAATATTATAAAGAGGAAAGATTTGATTGTTTGTGTGTATGTTTGTTTGAATTGAAAAGGCTCTGAAACTACAGGACAGATTTGAAAATTTCTTTCACCAAGAATCCTAAATTTTCAGTGATGATGATGAACATAGGCTATATAATATTTTCAAAAAAATTTGGGATTCGCATGAAAAATTCAATAATTAAACCGTGCGCTATATATTCAACCTCTTTTTCTATTATGGCTCCGCTGCTTGCTTTTTCTCTATGGCCAGTGTCAGTTATGGAGTGTCGAATTCATGTCCAAAACCCCAATGCTGCTAAAAAAGTTAGGGATACGTATGAAAACTGAAACCCAACGTATTATTGTGTATAATTTCTGAAATTTTTGTTTAATACCCGTGCGAAGCCCGGGTGGACCGCTAGTATGTAATAAAAATCGAATTTTTTCTTTATCTCCCCCCAGATCTGGATGCTAACAGGCGACAAGCTGGAGACAGCGCTGTGCATAGCCCGCTCGCTGCACCTCGGCGGCGGCGCAGCCTGGCACAGCGCGCGCGACTGCGCCAACAGACGCGACGCCTTCGAACTGCTCGAGACTCTGCGCAGGGCGGACTCTACCATCGACCTTATTATAGAGGGAGAGACTTTGGAAGTGAGTAATGTACTAATATTGCTGGACAATCCACACATCATCTAGCTCCAAGATGAGCTAAGCTTGTGTTATG
Source organism: Eupithecia pulchellata (assembly GCA_963931895.1). Taxonomy (NCBI): domain Eukaryota; kingdom Metazoa; phylum Arthropoda; class Insecta; order Lepidoptera; family Geometridae; genus Eupithecia; species Eupithecia pulchellata. The sequence goes on from OZ007522.1 coordinate 2,373,481, forward strand.
GGTACTAGATGACTGATTTATTTAATACTAGCGGTCCGCTCCGGCTTCGCACGGGTATTTAACAAAAAAAAATGCGGAACCCTAAATTTTTGAAAATATTCTGTAGCCTATGCTCATCACGGAAAATTTAGGATTCCTTTGGTGAAAGAATTTTTCAAATCTGTTGAGAAGTTTCGGAGCCTATTCAATTCAAACAAATGAACAATCATATCTTTGTTCTTTACAATATTAGTATAGATAACTAGTAACTAGTATATGGTTGATAGATGATGTACACCAAGTTCTGAGTTATATCCATATTCTTTATGGAGCTAAATAAATGTATGTTTATATTTTATCTTTATCTTTATGGAGTTGGCCATGCATTGTCATGCGGCAAATATTTTTTGCTATTTCTTTTTGAGTTTATTACAAAAAACTCTCTTACGGGAGTGACATACTTTGAATACAGATAGAAAATGCTCATTATATACATAATATTTTATAGTAAAATGAACTTTGTATCACAGGTCTGCCTACAATCATACGAGGAGGAATTCGTAGAGGTGCTAGAGAACTGCAGCGGCGTCGTGGTCGCTCGTTGCTCGCCGACGCAGAAGGCGCGAGTCGCGCGACTTTTGCGCAACCGCGGGCACGTGGTCGCGGCCGTGGGCGACGGAGGGAACGATGTCGCTATGATACAGGACGCTGATATAGGTAAAGTTATTGTTAAGTTTTAGCCAAGCCAGACTTTATGAATTTGCTTGTTATTATTTAATTAATTTATGAAAGTAGACATTATTTTTCAGATTCGAAAAAGATTTTGTTACAACATAGGAATATAAATGGATATTCATAATCCCTATTTTCCTCAACAACTTCCTTACACACTGTGGTGTACACAGAATAACGTAGTACTTATTGTCAAGTCAGTACAACTAAAACTCCTGCCAATGTCCTCAGGTGTGGGTATAGAGGGCGCTGAAGGTCGGTCAGCGTCACTAGCTGGTGACGTCAGCGTCCGCCAGTTCGCAAGCCTGGCTCGACTGCTATTGGTGCACGGCCGGCGAGCGTGTATGAGATCCGCGGCGCTCTGTCTCTTCATAGTGCATCGGGGGCTCATAGTCTCTACCATGCAGGTGTGTGTGACGTCATTGTACAAAGGTGTCGCTGACGGCTCTCGTCCGTGATGTAAGCGTCCGTCAGTATGCGAGAACAAAGCTTAGATTACAGAGATAATAAGAAGTCGTTCTTAATATTGTCCTCTACAGCCTGGTTATACGGTTTTTGGTTACATTCTTTAAGAGGCAGCTCTTGAAGAACGTAACCAAAACCCGTTTACAATGCTTTATCCCAGTCGTTATTATATACAGCATTACATTCTGGGTAATGCAAGAAAAAAATTCTGATTCTGAGTTCTTCAATTTTATATAACCGTAACCGTTGATCGTCTCAACCAATAAACACCTATATTCACCTAGGCCTTGATTTGATTAATTAATATGTCGGTGATGTGACATATTTTTTTACTTGCAGGCTGTTTTCTCTGTGGTGTTCTACTTCTCGTCCGTTTCGCTGTACCCTGGTTTCTTGATGGTCGGATATGGAACTGTTTTCACGGTTTTACCGGTTTTCTCACTGGTAAGCAATATTCTTTCATGCGAGTACCGTGTATTTGATTTATGTAAAACTTAATACACTAGTAAAGATACGATGGGCTTGAAGCCAAAGGCATTTTCTATCTCACCAACTAAAAGTATATTTTTATCAGATGGTTGTTATAATGCATTTAGTCTTTCGTCTCATATGCAACGATTGGGAATTAAACTGCTTCTATTTAACCCCCTGTTTAAAATTCCAGGTGCTTGACAAAGACATTCCGAGTACAACTGCACTGAAGTACCCGCAGTTATACAAACAACTCACTAAAGGACGACAGCTCTCTTACAAGACCTTCTATATTTGGACAGGGATTTCTATTTACCAAGGTTAGTATTATTATGATGTAACTTCAGATGTGAATGTGAATTTGACAGCACTATGAATGTTGCCATCCCTTTTTAACGATTCAAATGTACAGGATGTAAAATAAAGTAACTAATTTGTTAAGACTACACGTTGTCTTTTTCATCAGGGCAATACTTTTAATAATTAATCCCAGTGATTAATCACAGAAGCGCAAGATTGGTTAACATAGTCGAAGGTGCTGCCGTTCGTCTCAGTCGGTTCCCTAAGCCCTAAGTCATCTCATATGACATCCACGGGTTGATTTGAAGGCTTCGATCCTAACGTACTACCTACGTACTGTTTGTTGTAAAATAATTTTAATTTGTTTGTAATTAGGGTGGCACTTAGATTTGTAATTTTTGTTAGGGCCCACAATCAATTTCTCGATGTACACACGTTGTTACAATTGAATAATATATTTCATGTGTTTGCAGGAGGCGTGATAATGTACGGCGCGCTAGTCCTATTCGAAGAGCAGCTGATCCACATAGTCGAGATCAGCTACACGGCGCTCATCCTGACGGAGCTGATAATGGTGGCGCTGTGCGTCGTCACGTGGCACTACCTGATGGCGGCCGCAGAGCTCGTCAGTCTAGCGCTTTACATCGCGACGCTGCTCGTCTTTACTACTTACTTCGGTAACTAGCATATGATATTGTATGACCTGATCATTCTTATCATTGACTATTGTATGACCTGATCATGGTGGCAATTGGCTATCGTGGCGGGCCCTGAGCTGTTGTGCTGTATGGTAAAATATCCCAATTAATAAATAATAAAAAAAAATGCCCAGCATCAATCATCAAGCTAAGCAGAGCTTGTGTTATGGGTACTAGATGACTGATATACATAATCAAATAATATTATATTACATAGATAGATAATTTTTTATTATTTTTTTATTATACATAGAAAACGACCAAAATACCCTGAACAAATATCTGCAGATCGTACAAATATTTATCCCGAGGCAGGGATAGAGCCCGTACCTCCTGCATCACAGGCGGACCATCGCCCACCGCGCAAGTCGTCAAGTGGTCAAGGGCAAAGTGTGATGATGACCTGCGAAGGAAAACCTGCTTTCGCAGGTCATCTGTTACAAGCTGGAAACAGAGTTCTTACTATTAACTGATGTGCTTTTGATATCCCTTGGGCGTTAGGGTTCTTTAAACGGCCCTTTATTTTATGATCTAAAACCCTATTAAGAATGACAAACATAAAATGATTTCCCCCCTTTCCCCAGATGCGGACTTCATACGACACTGGGACTTCTGGTGGAAGGTAATAACGATCACTCTAGTGTCCTGCCTACCTCTTTACATAGTCAAGCATATGCACAGAAAGTGGAGCGCGCGCCAGTACAAAAACATCAGAACATGATCTTTATTCCAATACCCACTAAGTTTAATTTACAATGTGATTCACTCGTATATTTTGTGCACATATTTACGTATGAAAAGTATTATAGCTAGGAAAATAAGGATAATATGGAGAATTTACTTGCAATATGGATAGGTTTTGTATTTGAAAGTGTAGGATAGACAGAGAAACCATCATTTGTCTTGTTTCTTCATATTATATTTGTATATATGTATGTGGTTCTCTTTCTTACACAATCGATTTTTGTCTCAAAGTTTTCCTTCTACCTATGTTGAATTAAAAGTTTATTACAACTTAATTGGATTCCGTTAGGTTAGATATAGGTATATAGAAATAACAGACCATTTCAAAATGGGTACAGAAAGATTCTAAAACATGTTTTTTTTATTTTAAAGTTTATGCATATATGGAGCGTAATCTGAGTTAAAATGACTTTTTATTTTATAAAAGAAATTATGTATATTTTGACTTATTTCACTGAGATATAAATACTGTGATTTTTAAATACTATGTAATCTAATAGCAGTAATGAATAACATGTTCCAGTTAAATTCATTATTCTGTACTGCCATTATAATGTCCCATTTATATTAATGGGAAATTCACTGCTAAGAGGCCCCTTAATACTTGTATCAACATTAAATATAATATTAATATGCTACAGTAATTACTTTGCGACCTTTCTGCTTATAGGTTTACTCCCTGATTCATAATAGTGTGCTATGTTAAAAAGCATTGCTATGTCTCAGTCAGTCTTCTTCTATTGACATAAGTCAGAGTGAGATATATCAATACTTAGCAACTGTTTTAAGTTAGCGGGCATTATGAATAAGGGGGTTAGTCTCTTGATCAGAATGCAAATCGATGCGGTATGCTAGAATAGTGTTTCCATCGCAGTTTACGTCAACGGTGAAGGGCAAATGTGTTCGGCACCGCATCGCGTACCGCAGCGTTGTGCGTCACGACCGAGAGACCGAGGATTGTTAAGCAATAATGACTTTATAGGAACATGATAGTATAATATTGGATAGGTTTAGGTATAACTGTAGAATCAATGTGTTTATTGACCAATATGGACTACAATATAGTCCTGCAATATGAATTAAAAACTCATGTGCATTATATTTACAGGTACAAATTTACTTTTGTGATATATTTAATTATTTTATAATTTATCTTATTTTTTAGGACAGATTGTATTATTTTGGTGCAGTGTTAGTTCATGGATTACATTAAGTTAATAAATACGTACCTAAGTCAAGTTGTGTTTATTTTTTTACTGACCTTTGTCCGCTGCGCCACGTAGTTAGTGAATAACTTACTAATAATAATAAGTCAACGTTTCATAGGTAGAACTTATATATATTAAAGATATCTAAAACGTTTTGATAAAAAATTACGTAAGTACGTAGAAACGAAATTAACCTACGAGTTCGAACACAGTTTACCTAACTGATGCAATTGAGGTCGAACTTTGCCCTAAAGGCAATCTTTTGTATCATCCGAGTGAGTTCTAAACGAGTTCAAATTAATCTCCGTGTTCGAACACAGTTTAACAGATGTAATTGAGCTCGAACACCGACCTAAAGGCAATCGTTTTCTCTTCTCACAGCGGTACTTTGAAGTAGTTGAGCTTTCGGACCGAGTCGACGCGCTCTCCGAAACTGTCCATAACGAGTCGCTCGGGTTCCGTTCGAACAAGTCCTCCGAGTAGTCTCGACTCGTAGAACACTTCGGGAGCTTCAGGTCTCCCGGGTGCTCCTGGCCCGAACATACGGCGGCTATGGCTGACTTTCTCTGCTGATCTATCTTCATTTCAGATATGGACGTCTCCAGCTGCGGCGGACTGTTTAACCGATTTCTCGCGCCAACGTCGCTATCGGACGTAAACTCGCTTAGTTCGTTCCCGCTCAGTATCGCCATTAGCTTCTCAGTGTTCTCGTTAAAATCGTAAACCTTCTGAGTCCGAATAGACCCCAGTGACGTATTCTTAGGCTCATCCCGGGATCGATCGGTTATTTCAACATTACTCGACGCCGTCTTCCGTGGCATCACTGTCCGCAAGCTCGTAGATAAACGCTCGTACAAAAACGATGCTAAGGAACCACCTCTCATATTCATATTTGTATATGAACGTATGGGGTTTACTTTATTAGATTTACCTGTGCACAAGAAGTGCATAATTATTTGACAGCCGAAAAATGCTACTGCGATCGCAACCACTACTAGTATGTAAATTACAGGGCCCCACTCGAAGTCCATTTGCAGCGGTTGCGAAAGTTCAAACGGATGCCATGTGATGCCTCCCGAATCGACGTCGATGTTTTCATAGAGATTGCGTCTGGTTATAGAGTTCCGGTGGGCTTGCACCGCAGCCGCTACCTTTAGAAATCCACCGAAAGCAGTGTAGAGTTTCTCATCATGAATATGTCGCGCGACGTCTCTCTTCATCCAATTCCATAGGTCTCTATTTAAACCTGCAATATCTGCCATCCGGCAGGCAGGAGGGGAGCTTTTCAAAATGCATCTAGCGGCAGTCGTATAGTATTTTAGCAGTATATTCTTAGAAGAAGGAGCGGTCAAGCTCACTAGTCCTCCATTTTTAAAGGGTAAAGCAATAGAGCTGGGGTTCTCTTTGTCGTCAAGCTTTGGTATCGGGAAGTGTAGGCACGAGTTGAGGTCTCGCTTCAGCACTAAATTAGAACACGGATCAAAGATTATTGACGTTGTCGTCGGGATGACTAACCTTGCCACGGTTATGTTAGACCATCGTTGAACGCGCTGTGGCTCTTGCCAACCCAAACCTTGCGTGTTCAGATATTCTTTCAGCTCTTCGAAAAATTCATGTATAAGTAAAGCATTTTTGAGTGAGATGTTGCCGGAGTAAAATGCGAACCTAGCTGCGGGTAGGATTTCGTTTCTCAGGTGAGCTCCGAGGGTATCAGCCATGGCGTCTTTTAGCAACTCTGCTCGATGGTCGCTTCCGGTCTCTACCGAACGCATTGATCTACGAAAATAACGTACCAAATCTGAGATGAATTTGTTGGTGATTTTATCAGGAGCAACGGGCGCGGGTATAACATCTTCGAAAAGTCTCCGTGCTCGTAATTTTACGATCTCATTATCATCCCAACAACTCAATTGCTCTTTGTTAAATATTGCACTACCCGCATTTCCACCAGTTGCGAAAACAAATAATCTGAAAATAAATATAACAAAAAGAATTCTCATTGAAAATAAATATAGTATAACGCACTCACGGGGTGTTTCAAAGATGATTTGAATCATTCATAACGAAGAAGTCAAGTCATATCAGGTATAGTTCGCGTCACGTTAAAAGAACGCTGGACTTGAACCTGCGCAGAAGTCGATTTCTAGGTCTGTTTGGTGGTAAGCGGCGGTGCGCGGGGCGGGCGGGTCACGCGGCACATGCGTGCCGGCCGGTTGCTCTATTGGTTTGTCAGTTGACATTTGCTTTCAAAGTTGTGTTAATGTCACCAAAATACTGTCGCGCAAAAAAGTTTACGAAAAGGTCTTTTAAAAAAAATAAATTTTAAGAATATTGTTTTATGAAATGAGAGGATAATGCCTTTGATATTTTAATAGGAGCGTCGCGTCGTCATCTTGTTCTCGCGTCACCCAAGACGACCTAATGAATGGATTGGCTACATTATTTTTTTTTTGTAATTAGATTAAACATTCTAAACTGAATCGAAAATGTCTTTAATTTTATCTAACATTTTCTAATAACCAATACGAAATATTAGTAATAAATAGGCTTAGCATATTAGCATACCTAGTACTGTCGTGCGCGAGTGTACCCATGCGCGAACATACCCCTTCCACTTTCTTCCAGCGTTCTTTTTACGTGACGCGAGCAAGAAGCTTACGAGGCTTATACTGACGCGAGCTATAATCTCAGGCTATAATTAGGTAATAGATAACTAAACTAGTCGATGACATAATTTGACTTCACTGTTACCTATCGCAAAATGTACCTATATGTACCATAAGACCACCATGTCCGATTTGTCACTTTTCTGCCACAAATACATTAAAGGTCATTTATCGAATAACGAAGAAGTCAAGTCAAATAAATCTGTAAGATGACTTGATTTCTTTGTCATGGCATTATGTGCTTGAAACTTGCTTGAAACATGAAACCATGACTGAAACCATGTGCCTTCTAGCAAATAACTTAATGATTGGGCATAGCTGGCAGCTTGCTGGCAGTGATTTATTTATCTCAACTCATTTTGAAGCAGTCTAAGGTAAACAGGTGATGAGAAAAGGTATATACCTACCCTACGATACGAAAGCATGGAAATAGAGCTCATTCCTCCCATCTCCATGCCTTTCATGCATGAGCATGACAATGTTCGTCTGTTTAGGTAGCTATAGCGATGCGTAAAAGTATTTTATGTTTTGGGTGAATTAAGGGCGATGGTATGAACCTACAGAGGATGTGGCCAATAAGTTACCTCAGTAAGTATATGGTACTTTACATCAATATCTATAATAGTAACTACTTATTAGAGTAGAGTAGAGACCTACCTTACCTTAGGTACCTACCTAAGTATAGGCATGCAGGCACATCCAAATCTACAAATAACAGTTCCTGTCTAAATCTTAAAAATACGTTCTTTTGTGTCGGGAATACCTGCGAAGCTGCGGGCACAAGCTAGTAAAGCACGTAATACGTGCTTTACTAGCTTGTGCCCGCAGCTTACATACTATGTAGGTAAGAACTTACCTACTTCCTAAAGTCATGATCATGATAGGTACCTACTAATATATCGCCGCAGATTAATTTAACCTCTTAATCATAAGTTCTGAGCATTTAATTTCACAGAGTTATTATTCGCGAGACATGAGACTGGTCCAACAATGAAATAGTAAGGATCACACCTTCCGACCAAATTAACGGCTCTTAACAGAAAGTTGAAGGAACATAAACCTAAAGCGCCTAAAAATAGGAAAGCAGCAGCAAATCGTGATGCAGATAATTGTATGTTACTAATTAAATTAGGTTGGTACTTGGTACCTAGTCAACTGATCCTTATCAAACTTTTTGGCAATTTTTCAAAAGTGGCGTTGGTTGATATGGATCTATATTTAACAGGCACAAGACACTAATAGAGATGTCTGTAACTAAAACACTATTTTCTACTTTTTGACCACGTTTCAGTGGTCAAAAATTGGGGTTACCCCAGGGCTATCCCGCACGCGGCGGCGGCGGCAGGGCGGGGCGGCAGAGTTTAAATGTCGTAGCGAAAAGAAAGCAGCGCGCCATAAATTAAGAAGTTGAAGTTAATAATGTTCGCCTGCATCTTGTTGACTTTACTCGACCGACTTCTTTGTTATGCCAATGTCTGGGGTGCGTTCAGAGGCTCAGAGTGCGGTTGTTTGGTGTAAATTTTGACTTACCCAAAGGTTCTGAACGAGTCGGTTGTTTAACGTCAAAGTTGACATTATCATGACAAAACTGACGTTACAGTTGCCGGACGTTCGTTTGTTTTGTTTTTGTTTTGCGATTACTTTGAGGTAAATTGTATCTACTGACTGTAACTACGATCTATAACTGATAAATACTGAAAATTTTGAAATTTACTGTAGAAATCTTGATATTTAAGTAGATAACAAACTATGACAACGGAAAATATGACAGCTGTCAATGTCAGAGTGTTTTTCGTCGATCGAATTACACCGGTAAAAAGTTGCAACCGTCGGAGGTTGTGAACGCTCTAGTTAATAAAACCGAGCGTTTCCCCTGAGGTTATGAACGACCTAGTTGCACTCCGAGCGCGCTCGAGCGTAGGTTGTGAACGCAGCCCTGGTCTTGCTTGTTTGATTGTTGTCCTTGAGATATAAGTTTTTGAATTTCAAAATTCTTCTTAGAACGTAGTGGTTATAATCTCTTTGATTCTTCTGAAATATAAATATTTGTACCTGTGTATCCATGAGTTTAAGTTTCGGTTGAAGATTATTTTATTTTGTGTAAAATCATTTACATGTAAATGCTTAATTATATTTATAGTATTTATCTAGGACTTGAAAATGGTGAGTGATTGACTGATCGTGATCGTGCTAGTGCTAACCGATAGCGAAAAAATAATTTTAAACTCCTAATTTAAACATACTAAACGAACCAAAGCAACTATAAAAATAATGATGTTTCTTTAAAAAAAGCCAAACGAACGAAAGAAAATAAACTCACCTTCAATAGTGTGTCTAACTTTCCATCTCATGATCATTTATTTTGTAGTTGGGTTACTTATTTTACGTTTCAAAATTATAAACTCAGTTATTAATTAAAAAAAGCCTTATTACTAGTAAGATTTCAAATCTCAGGATTGGATTTAGACCTCCATACGATTCTGTGGGTTAGAACAGCAAAAATGGTTAAAATACAATTTTGTTTATATTTAGGACATCAGAAAATTCTTTCAACCAAAGGCATCTCTCTCTACTGTGAAAAAAAGGAGGATTGAAGACGATGATGATGATGTGATCCCAGAGTCACCTGATGTACAGCCAGTGAAAAGCAGGGTAAGGTATTTCCTGATTATTTCATTTGATTTAGGGGCAAACATTTAAATATATACTTGTGTACCAACTGCCATATCGCAGTGACCTGAAGTAGTTTTGAGCCTTTCCCAAGACCATCCTGAGATTAAATGATAGTCAGTAAGCTCACCTTCTAAAGTATCTGGTTAAGTCATAAGCCATCACCATGATCAATTTAGGGAAATAATTGTTGTTGGCATGTTGTAATTATTCATACTTCGGATTCTCTCATATCTCAATAAGTAGCTTTTTATCCATAATAATCAAGTTATTTATTCCAAAGAAAAAGAAAAATAATGAACCTCAAAAATCAACTAAAACCAAGTCTAAATTATCACTCAAAGAAGTCAAAGCCACTGATATGTTTGGAAATGGACCAATCAAAAGAACGGAACCTGTAGTTAGGAAACCTGAACCAAAGTCAAAAAAGAACACTGAAACAGGTATTCATTCAGATGATGAGTTTGAAAAGAGTCTTCTAGAAATTGATGGTTTAGATGAGGTTACATCTACCCAGCATAATGAAACCAAGGATGATAGAGACAAAGTCACCATTGAACCATCATCAATTAAGGAAGTAAAAGAAAAAGATAGCAAGGCTAAAAAATCTAAAGACTCACTATCTGTAACAAAATCAAAAACAAATGAAAGCACAAAAAAGAATTCACCTTTAAAAGAAGAAATGCAAGAAATAAATTCAAAAACAAAAAAAATTGTGGACAATTTAAAAAAAGAAATTAAAGACACAAACAAAAGGAAGTTTGAAGAGTTTCTTGAGAATGATAATAAAGCTGAAGAAATTGACAAGAAGGTAAAAATCCCAAAAGTTAATGACTCAAGCAAAATAAAACTGGAAAGTGACCTGAAAACCAATGGCGAGCAAAATGAATATTTTGATCTGACTGTTGATGATTCAATTATGGAAGATGACGCTGATCAATCAATGCATCAGAAAAAGAGATTAAACAAGAGCCTCAATGAATCAGGTAAGTGAAATAGTAACCCTAAGCAATGTACAATTTAAAGGATCTGCTTAAACAATCAAGTTGTACCATTATTCCTTTATGTTGTAACTTTATTATAATTTTGTACCACTATATTTAACTCAGCCATGTGGTGACGGCATACTATAGAATTTCACCACCCCAACTCTTCCCATGGGTGTCATAAGAGGCGACTAAGGGAAACACACCGGGGGGTGGGCAGCAGTGCCCTCTGCAGAACAACCACCATACTGTGATCCCCAACCCGCATGCCCAGCGTGGGGATTATGGGCAATAACCCCCAAATGATGAATAATGCCATCTATGGCACTCATTTGGGGAGGCCTAGAGGTCCAGCAGTGGACTATTATAGGCTGATGATGATGATGATGATGATGATATTTAACTATTTTCACTCATCACTGTATGTTGTATCAATGTATCTATGCTTAGTTGACCCATAAAATTGGCTCATGTTCCTGTCACACTTTAATTTAAAAAAAACATAGACCAGACCATATACTCTGCTATTTTGGATGTTCTATGACTTTTGTTGAGAGTGCTTGATAAATAAATAAAAATAACCATTTCAGCATTGACAGATGAAGAGAGACATGAGAGAAAGAGGCACTCAGCAGCCCTATACCAGAAGTATTTGAACAGGACTGGGCCCAAACATTTAGGAACTAAGGAGATGCCAGAGGTAGGTTATGTTTATAACAAGGTCTAGTGTTGAACCCTTAGCTAGTGCTAGTGATAAAACACTAGCGGTCGGATATTAAACAAAAATTGCAGAAATTATACACACTAACATGTTGGGTTTCACAGTTTTCATACAGATCCCTAAATTTTTAGCAGCATTGGTGTTTTTGACCTTGACTCGATACTATTCCATAACTGACGCTGGAAAAAGTAAAAGCGGACTAATAATAAAGAAAGAAGTTAAATCTATATCGCACAGTATAATTATTGAATTTTTTATGTGGATCCCTAAGTTATTTGAAAATATTTTCTAACCTATAGTCATCAGAGAAAATTTATGATTCTAATGGTAAAAATATTTTTCAAATTGGTCTAGTAGTTTCGGAGCCTATTCAACAATCAAATATTTCCTCTTTATAATATTTGTACAGATCTTTTTTTTATTCAACAAAAACTTTTTGATTTCAGGGTGCACCAAATTGTCTAAAAGACTATGCATTTCTGTTGACTGGTGTGTTGGACTCTTTTGAAAGAGAAGAAATTCAGGACACAATCAAAAAGTATGGAGGTTGCATCAAATCTGGTATCAGTAAAAAGGTAGGTATGTAAAGATGTGGGGAGAAGCTTTTTTTTTATTTGTTCTTACAGCCACTTACTGCTGGGTGTTGGCTTCTTCTCAATTTATTTGCAAGTCTATACCAACAGTCCATTATAAAATTGTATAATCTTCCGATTTTCGGTCACGCTAATTTTCCTGCCCATTTCCACTTGATACTTACGTTCTGCGATCTACATAACATTGAGAAAACTTTATTTATCTATTATTATACGCTATAGGTAACACACGTCTTGGCTGGCGAAGACGCTGGTCCAGCGAAAATAGCGAAAGCTGAAGAACTAGGAATAAGAATAATTGGTGAAGATGATTTCCTCAAAATAATTGAAAATTCCAATAAAAACAAATCAAAACACAACTCAGACAGAGAAGACAAAGAAAAATATGATAAGAAAAGTTTAAAAAATAAACTCAATGGAACTTCTAAAACTGAGACAAAAGAAAAATCTGTCAACGAAACCAAGCATGGTAGGAAGAAATCAAATGAAAGTAATAAAGAGGCTAAACCTGAAATTAAAAAGGAAAAATCGAGTAATAATTTAAAAGAAGCCAAAGCTGAAATTTTGAAGGAAAAATCACGTGAAAGTATCAAGGCAGCTAAAACTGAAATAAAAAAAGAAAAATCTGATCAAAATCAAATGAAAGAAGGCAACATCAAGGTAGAAGAAAAGAGCTTTAAAAAAAATGATGTAGTAGAGCTTGATCTGAAATCAGAAAGTGGCGCGTCGTCCAGTTCAAGTATCAATTTAGCTAATAGTAAGTTTGTTTCTATGATCCAGAATTACATTAATGTTCAGTTCAAATATACAGTTCTTTGTTAGGTCTTAGATGATTAATAGAAGATACCTAGATGGCGCTGCCAAAATTGACCAGGTTTATAAATTAATTTTTCGGATGACACACTTCGATCATACCTTAATTGATTTAGATGATACTAAAACTGTTTATTATAGAAGATAATACACTTTCATACCATTTTCAGATGCGAAAATAGAAACACCCGCCAATGCGTCGATGTGGGTCGAGAAATACAAGCCTCAGAACTTGAAGAGCATTATTGGGCAAACTGGTGAAGCTAGCAATGTTAAAAAGTATGTGGCTAATATCTACACTGTAATGATTGCTTTTCCTGCCTGAAAAGAATATTTGAGAGAACATGCATAAAAATATAAATTAATAAATAATTCTAGACAGTTTACGCACCCAGCCTAAGCAGAGCTTGTGTTATGGGTACTAGTCTAGATAAACCTAGATAGCTATATTTCAATATACATAGAAAATGACCAGAACACCCAGGAAAAATATCTTTAGCTCATACAAACGACCGAATTTGACGACCACTGTGGCGCGGTGGGCGAAGGTCTGCCTGCGACGCAGGAGGTTGCGGGTTCGATTCCCGCCTCGGGACAAATATTTGTACGATCTGCAGATATTTGTTCAGGGGTTCTGGTTGTTTTCTATGTATAATAAAAAATATCTATATATTTAATAATATTGTATTATGTATATCAGTTATCTAGTACCCATAACACAAGCTCTGCTTAGCTTGGGGCTAGATGATGCTGCGGGATTGTCCAGCATTATTTATTTATTTTATTATTTTACAAAATATTGTTCCTAATTTCCTAGGCAGGAATCGAACCCGCAGCTTCCTGCGCGTTTACAATTTAAGTTTTAACTATTTATGTTATTTTTATTCCATAAAATGTGTTTTTAAATCTGTTTTGTACGAGCATGAGTTTATAAAGTAAGCTTTGTAATTACTTCCAGATTGGTCAACTGGCTGACGAAATGGTACGTGAACAGAAAGGCCAAGCTCCCCAAGCCTAGTCCCTGGGCCAAGAATGATGACGGAGGCTATTACAAGGCTGCATTGCTTTCTGGGCCACCGGGTGTTGGTAAGATACTTGTTTTTTAGTTTTATAGTATCAAGGTCCATTGGAAATTACTATTCTAAGTCTCATAGTGACTGTAAAAAGTAAATTCTGCACTTATAAAAAAATTTAAGAAAAAACTCACACAAATCACTGAAAATTATATTGCTTGCAATTAACTAAGAAGCATTAGCCACGTCGAAGCGACGTGTTACCCGAGAGCTGGTCAGTATATGGCGCAGCGCTTCAGCATTGCCATACAGCGAGGTACTGATATGGATCAGTTGAGCTCAATTGTGTCAATTGTAAATACTAGTTCTAATTTAGTTAATATATATTATGTTATTCTAATTTTCTTTGTTAATAAAGGTGAATCTGAACAAACTAATTTAAGTTACACATTTTGTCCGCTCCAGGCAAAACAACCACCGTGTCGCTAGTGTGCAAAGAGCTGGGTTTCGACGTGGTGGAGTTCAACGCATCCGACACCAGAAACAAGACGCTCATCAAGGAACAGATTGGAGAACTGCTCACCACTACCTCGCTCTCCGCCTATGCTAAAGGTAGACTTTCATACCATTTTAGAGACACTGCACGGAATTTTAGACTTTAACTCTATTGAAGAAATACTGATAATCCTAATAATCCACAAGTTAAGCTTTGGTCTTTTATTTTAGCAGGTGATATAAAAGCTTTATGTGAACTGACAAGTTTTATTTTGATTTGTTTAGCAATTGTGGAGATTAGAGGTCAAATACATTCTCGTCTACATTTGAAGTAGTACAAAGTAACTTTGTTTTTATTACAGCTTCATCATCATCATCACTAGCCTATAATAGTCCACTGCTGGACATAGGCCTCCCCTAATGAGCGCCATAGATTACAGCTTAATTAAAGTAAAAAAAAAATATGCTTATGCTGTGGCACCCTTCAATAAAGAAACACTTGACTTATGTCTTCTTTAATTGTATTTTTCATGATCTGAGATTTTTTTGTTGGGTGTCCAAAATAAATAAATAAAATCCTCAAAAGTTTTCGCCTTTGTGTTATAAACAGGATTGCCATAATAATACACATAATCATAATTCTGAACTAAACGCATTATTGAGTAAGCGTAATTATCTACTATAATGGTCTCTCATTATAAATCTTATAACTTTTAAATAGGAAGCAACGCTATGCTTGTAACCTGCAGGCTCTTCTGAACCTTATCACATCAATATTGTACCTGCTCATAAAGAATGTTCCTTGCAGGCGATACGGGTAAACAAGCAGTGACCAAGAAGCATGTTCTAGTGATGGACGAAGTAGATGGCATGTCGGGGAATGAAGATAGAGGTGAGGTCTTGTTTGTTTATTATATACTAGCGGTCCGGCCCGGCTTCGCACGGGTTTTAATAAAAAAAATCAGAAATTATACACACTAAAACGATGGGTTTCACAGTTTTCATACGGATTTATTTTTTTTAAGCAGCATTGGGGTTTTTGACATTGACGCGACACTTCATAATGATGACACTGGCCGTAGAGAAAAAGCAAGCACAGTGCGCTATATGTATATTCAACCTCTTTTTCTATTCTGACGCGCCATAATAGAAAAAGAGGTTGAATATACAGCGCACAGTTCAATTATTGAATTTTTCATGCGGATCCCTAACTTTTTTGAAAATATTATATATAATATTATAGCCTATGTTCATCACGGAAAATTTAGGATTCCAATGGTGAAAGAATTTTTTAAATCGGTCCAGTAGTTTCGGAGCCTATTCAATTCAAACAAACATACAAACAAACAAACAATCAAATCTTTCCTCATTATAATATTAGTTATATTTATTTCTTAAAAAACTTATTCTAATTAACATTCTTTAAGCCCTTGAGGATTTGTTTAGAATGTTACATTATATTCCTCGGGTTACAGTCATCATCATCATCATCATTAGCCTATAATAGTCCACTGCTAGACCTCTAGGCCTCCACTTATGAGCTCCATAGATGGCATTATTGATCATTTGGGGTTATTGCCCATAATCCCCACGCTGGGCATGTGGGTTGGGGATCGCAGTAGGGTGAAGTTTTTACAGGTTACGTGTATTTACGGATTACAGTACATAGTATAAATAAACATGCGAATGCACCTATTGTATCCAAAAACTAGGTGTTCACCTTATTTGAAGTGTAGAGGTTGAATCTTTTTTTTTACCCTTTATTGAACGAGCTTTATCTTACTATACTAGGTTAAATGGAAACTCTTTTTCGGTTAGATTAGTTGAATCTTTTTTTTTTACCCTTTATTTAACGAGCTTTATCTTACTATACTAGGTTAAATGGAAACTCTTTTTCGGTTAGATTAGTTGAATCTTTTTTTTTTACCCTTTATTTAACGAGCTTTATCTTACTATACTAGGTTAAATGGAAACTCTTTTTCGGTTAGATTAGTTGAATCTTTTTTTTTTACCCTTTATTTAACGAGCTTTATCTTACTATACTAGGTTAAATGGAAACTCTTTTTCGGTTAGATTAGTTGAATCTTTTTTTTTTACCCTTTATTGAACGAGCTTTATCTTACTATACTAGGTTAAATGGAAACTCTTTTTCGGTTAGATCGCATTCTGGTTATAAAAGATATTTCTTAGTAATGGCAATAGGGTGATTTTGACAAAATAAAGAACACTGCGACCAACTCGCTTTAACTTATTAATGGAAGAAACATTAACACAAAGGAAGGCAAAAAAAACTTAGATCTTCTAAAGTATTTAAAAAAATGAGAAGATCTTTGTCTTCTTCAAAATCTGGATTTGATAGGGTAATGTGGGTTATTCCCGCTCGTCCCCTCGCTTCGTCCCCTGAGGGGACCAACGGGAAGTTTACTTCCCGCTCGTCCCCACATTCATCAGAAAATGCCTTTTCGCCCTTACGCTTTTCTGTATGGTCGCTTTTCTCTATGAGCATCCCCCAGTAAACACAAGACTCAATCTGTGCTGTTGAATCTTGTGGAATTATTTTGAAGGTTGGTATGGTAATACTTTAAAGTAAATACCCAATAGGCCAATAGGGTATATGATGTGGGAAAATATCTAAAACGTATGATAAGACGTTAGGTATTATAATTAAAAAACTTAGTTCTTGTCGGCACGAATCGAACCAGTTTCTCAGAATGAGTCGTTCGTCAACTCACATACCGGTGGACATAATTTCATTATGTCCACCATTGGGCTACTCAGAATACCCAACTCATTATGTCCACAGGTGGGCTACAAGAGCTCATAGGGCTGATAAAGACCGCGTCCGTGCCTATAATCTGCATGTGCAACGACAGAAACAGCCAGAAGATGCGCTCTCTGGTCAACTACTGCTACGATCTCAGGTTCAACCGGCCCAAGGTTGAGCAGATCAAGGTAATCTCACATAATAAGCACAAAGATAAGCGAGAAATTATTGTAAACTAGCGGTCTTCCCCGGCTTCTTAAATCCTACCTTAAAATGCTTGCAAGTAATTCCCGTGGACTTTACGCTAAAACATGATGTCTTTCATGATATTCCTAGGTAATGTACTCAAAATCCCAAAAATAAAAACTATTAAAATGTATCCATCACCATCACCAGCCTATAATAGTCCACTGCTGGACATAGGCCTCCCCTAATGAGCGCCATAGATGGCATTATAATTTGGGGGTTAATGCCCATAATCCCCACGCTGGGCATGCGGGTTGGGGATCGCAGTTCGGTGGAGTTGTTCTGCAGAAGGTGCTGCTGCCCGCCCCCCGCTGTGTTTCCCTTAGTTGCCTCTTACGACACCCACGGGAAGAGATGGGGTGGTGAAATTCTATGCCGGCACCACACGGCTGAAAAAATGTATAGTACCAAGATTGAAATAAAAAAATTCAAATCACATTTGATTTTGATGAAACTTGGTTTATGACCTGAAATAATATGTGGGCCACTTTTTATCCCGAAAATTCCACGGGATTGGGAGTTCCGGCGAAACCGCGGGCCCCCAACTAGTTATAAACTTATGACAAAGTTACCAAATATCATCCAAATATCTTTCTTTATATTCTTTTCTCTGCTTGAATCGAAAAGTGTATTCTACTTTACTAATTTTACCCTTTTCCAGGCGGCCATGCGTTCCATATGCTGCAAGGAAAACATCAAGGTCCCCCCGGACGTGCTCGGCCAGCTAATCGTCTCAGCCAATCAGGACGTGCGGCAAACACTGAACCTACTGTCAATGTGGGCCGTAGATCCTTCTAGAATGGAGGTGGGGAAACTTAGCAAAGACGCGTCGGTTGCTAAGAAAGATGTTAAATTGGTAAGCTTCGTTTTTATATTGTAGGTGGGATAAGCAAACGAAATAATATCTCACAGGGAATGCACCAATATACTGTATTAAAAACCAGTGCCGTGTGGTACCGGCATACAATTTCACCACCCCAACTCTTCCCGTGGGTGTCGTAAGAGGCGACTAAGAGAAACAGCGGGGGGCGGGCAGCAGCACCTTCTGCAGAACAACTACACCGAACTGCGATCCCCAACCCGCATGCCCAGCGTGGGGATTATGGGCAATAACCCCCAAATAATGACGCCATCTATGACGCTCATTAGGGGAGGCCTATGTCCAGCAGTGGACTATTATAGGCTTGTGATGTTGTGATGTTGATAAACCAGTAACGGTCGGTATTTTTCATTGTTGAATGATAAAAACCCACTTTATATATAACTAGCGGCCCGCCCCGGCTTCGCACGGGTATTAAACAAAAATTTCAGAAATTATACACACTAAAACGATGGGTTTCACAGTTTTCATACGGTTCCCCATCTTTTCTAACAGCATTGGGATTTTTGACATTGACTCGACACTCCATAACTCCATAACTCGACATCCACTGGCCATAGAGAAAAAGCAAGCACAGTGCGCAACCTCTTTTTCTATTCTGACGCGCCATAATAGAAAAAGAGGTTGAATATACAGCGCACGGTTCAATTATTAAATTTTTCATGTGGATCCCTAACTTTTTTGAAAATATTATATAGCCTATGTTCATCACGGAAAATTTAGGATTCTAATGGTGAAAGAATTTTTCAAATCGGTCCAGTAGTTTCGGAGCCTATTCAATTCAAACAAACAAACAAACAAACAAACAAACATACAAACAATCAAATCTTTCCTCTTTATAATATTAGTATAGATAGAAACATCAGCATAGAGTGAAATGATTCGTGCGTCAGTTTTACCCATAGAGTAGTCAGAGTTCAGTTCAGAGAACTCAAGACTCTGAAATCCTACTATACCGGGAAATTCTACTCGACCTTTCCAGTTCCTTAGGAAAGCGTGATCCATCTTAGGCCACATATTCACTTACTAAGATTGTGGCCAAATGCTCGACAATTCCAACAAAAAAACAGACGTGCCAATTTTTTTAATTTTATTCTTTCTAGGGCCCCTGGGAAGCAATACGCAAAGTGTTCAGTGCAGAAGACCACAAGAAGATGTCAATCAACGATAAGAGCGATCTGTTCTTCTACGACTACAGTCTCTCGCCGCTGTTCGTGCAAGAGAACTATCTGCAAGTCCAGCCGCATTGTCCCAAGTTCGTCACATTAAATTAATGTGTCGGTGCGCCTGCCATAATCGTTATGTGTTTTTGAGCAAGTTTTCAGGAGGGACTAAAAACTGTTTTATTTAATTAATATTTGACATATAAATAATTCGAAAATGCAGAATCATGGCAAAATATATCTTTTATGTATTGAGCTAAGAACAATAGGAATACAATGTGCATATAAGGCACAATATTTTATTTTTTGTCATTTTATGCACATATCAGATTTGTGTTGCGGTTGCCATTTCTTACATGTGAAAATATGCACATGTAGAATTTGTCAGAAGCTTTAACACTAGAAAACTAAGTCCATCATAATACTACAAGTGCATTACGAAACCAAACTTTGAACCAAAGTTCAAAGAAAATCAATTTTTATGAAATAAAAAGAACTTAAACCGTGATAACCAGGTAAAAAAAAATTTTTTTATAAGAATTTTAAACTTTTTTGAGCAATTAAATATTACAGTTATCTACTAAGCTAGGTAACATGTTAAGTAGGTATAAACGTGGAAACTCTCTTAAATTTATACTAAGCAGGGAAAAAATATGTTTCTATTCTAAATTTGACTAAAATCATATTAAATGTTTCAATATCTAACCTAATCATTCATATTTTTGAACTTCAGCTTGATTTTCCTGAAGAAAATATGTCAGCATTCAAACATTGGCTACTTCGAACATTTTTGACTATTCAAGTTAGAGATTGACGTTTGTACCCATTTGTACCTCAGAGAGTTGACTGAAACCATGTTTATTGATTCAATATCTATCAGAATTACTCACATTTCAGAACCTGGGCATGGTTACTCTGAAAGAACTCTTGCATTTACCGAAAATCGACATTTCTTAAGAATTTCGAAGATTCAAGTAGGATTTTGACGTTTGTACCCAGTTTTACCTTCAAGATTTTACTCAAATCATATTATTTGTTTCAATATCTATTCTCATCATTCATTGCTTTGTACTTCAGCTTGATTTTCCTGAAGAAAATATGTCAGTATTAAAAAATTGGCTATTTCAAACATTTTTGACTATTCAAGTTAGAAATGGACATTTGTACCCGTTTGTACCTCAGAGACTTGAATGAAACCATGTTATTTGTTTCAATATCTATCCTCATCATTCAAAGTTTTGTACTTCAGCTTGATTTTCCTGAAGAAAATATGTCAGTATTCAAAAATTGGCTACTTCGAATATTTTGACTATTCAAGTTAGAGATTGACATTTGTACCCGTTTGTACCCCCAAAATAAGACTGAATACATGTTAATTGATTCAAAATCTATCATAACCACTCATATTTCAGAACATGGGCATGATTTTCCTGAAAAAACTTTTGCATTTTCCGAAAATCGACCTTCTTAAAGAATTTCGAAGGTTCAAGTTAAATTTTGACGTTTGTACCCGTTGTACCTCCAAGTTGTGACTGAAATCATGTTGATTAATTCAATACCTATCATCATTACTCATAGTTTAGAACCTAGGTATGATTTTCCAGAAAAAACTTTAGCATTTTCCGATAATAGAAATTTGTTAAAGAATTTCGCAGATTCAAGTTGGATTTTGACGTTTGTACCCGATTGTAGGTACCTCTAAGATTTGACTTAAATCATATTAATTGTTTCAATATCTATTCTAATCAATCATATTTTTGAATCTCAGCTTATTTTCCTGAAGAAAATATGTCAGCATTCAAACATTTTTGACTATTCAAGTTAGAGATTGACGTTTGTACCCATTTGTACCTGCAAGATGTGACTAAAATCATGTTAATTGATTCAATATCTATCATAATCACTCATATTTCAGAACCTGGGCATGATTTCCCTGAAAGAACTCTTGCATTTTTCGAAAATCGACCATTCTAAAGTATTTCCAAGATTCAAGTTGAGTTTTGACCTTTGTACGCGTTTGTAACTCCAAAATTTGACTGAAATCTTGTTTATTTACTTAATATCTATCATAATCATTCACACTGAAGAACCTCAACTTGATTTTTCTCAAGAAACTTTTGAATTTTTCATGTCAAACGTTCAAATGCGATGTTTTGATTTTAATTTCAGGTTTACGTTGTTTTGTTTGTCTTTTTTCAGTCTGAAACTTTTATTTCATGTCTTTAAAATGTAGACAATTTCAAGCCCTACCAAATTATGTGCCTAAGTACCATAAAATGTTTCGTTTTGAGATTAATCGACTCATTTAACTTTGTAGATCAAAATCGAGCATGAAAATCCTCCCCCTCCCCATATCTTTTACCCCCTTAGGGTACAAACGAAAATATTGTACCGACAAAATTTTCGTACAGTTGGCAGCACTGCACAAAGCACTGAAATGTAATATAAGTACTCACCAGTGTTCAGTTAAACAAAGTTTTAGTAATTGTTTACTTCTGCACAAAACACATGAAGCGCGCGAAAATAATGTTACCATAATTTACCAAACCGTCTATGTGTAGAGCAAATCCGTTATGTGCGAAAAATTGACCAAAAACTTTTTTGCGAACACTTAGCTGATTTTTCATTGCCACAAATTCGAATGACTTGCACTTACCGAATTTGTCAAAACGATTTCTAGAAGGAATTTGCACATAATTGTTTTTTCAATCGACGCAGAACACAAAAATGATGCCAGCTATCAAATAAAAAAAAAATAAAAAAAGTGCACATAACGATTCTGGCAGGCGCACCGACTTGTTATATAAATAATGATAATAAATAAATTATGCCGGACAATCCACACAGAATCTAGCCCCAAGCTAAGCTGAGCTTGTGTTATGGGTACTACCTCTAGATGACTGAGATACATAATACAATATTACTACTTACTAGATAGATATTTTTATTTTACATAGAAAACGACCTGAACAAATATCTGCAGATCGTACAAATATTTGTCCCAAGACGAGAATCGAACCCGCAACCTCCTGCGTCGCCGGCGGACTTTCGCCCACTGCGCCCCAGAGGTCGTCTTATATCTACTCCAACTAGCTCAGAATCCTGCTGCATAGAGTTATTGAGAGGAGGGTTTTGCCCAACAGAGGGATGTAATAGGCTAATTGTAATCATGGTGTTGGTGCAAAATGCTTTGTATACTGTTGACTGTTGCAACATCAATATCTGACTTTCCACCATTGTTTTCCTGGAGTCTTTTGAGTTCCGGATGCATTGCCGGGAAAGAGGAAAACAATGTGGAAAGGCTCGGTCACTGGCAAGGTGGACGAAAAACTACAGGAGTTTTTTATTTACCTACTAGTTGTCCGCCACGGCTTCGCACGGATATTTAAGAAAAAAAAATTTAGATACGAAACCCTAACTTTTTTTAAAATATGTATGATTCAAATGGTTAAAGAATTTTTAATCGGTCCTGTAGTTTCGGAGCCTATTCAATTCAAAAAAACAAAGAATCAAATCTATTCTCTTTATAATATTAGTATGATCTTCCCCAGGATTTGTATCCTGGGGAATGGGGGGAAATATGTCTTTCTGTCTCCTTGGCAATTTTCTTAGCTCGTAAAGCAACGATAAAAGCTACTTAGGTACCTACTTCCATAATTTGGCCTAGATTATGAAGAAGGAACCAATCAAGAATGTAATCTATTTCTACTGGCTAGAATATCTGATTGTTTGTGTACTATTTGCAGAGAAGAAATCCTGGACCGAATCAGCAAAGCTGCGGAAAGTATAGCGATTGGCGACACTGTCGACAAGAGAATACGGAGTGCGCAAGCTTGGAGCCTTCTGCCTATGCAGGTAAGGTTCAATTTATGTGTTTCTTAAAAAATAACCACTATAGTTGCAATAACGGTAACAATTACT
Source organism: Eupithecia pulchellata (assembly GCA_963931895.1). Classification (NCBI taxonomy): domain Eukaryota; kingdom Metazoa; phylum Arthropoda; class Insecta; order Lepidoptera; family Geometridae; genus Eupithecia; species Eupithecia pulchellata. Next base: position 2,397,009 of record OZ007522.1, read on the forward strand.
TCCCTTGGGCCTGATTATATATAACAGGAGATTCCTTGCCGAAACCGTGCGACGTCACAACGTGTTCGAAATATGGTTTAATCCGATTCCTCGCTGTTGTCTTATCGTTTCTGTTTAATGCGTTTGGATTGGGGATAGTGAATAAAGGCCCTGGTTGTCACTGCTTAGTTACTGTGATATTGTTCAGGAGCATTTTAGCGAAATTCATGTTGTATTTGGTTCTGTTTTTTAATTGTATTTAATTCTTTTTTATGTTTTCTAACTGGAAATAGGAGATTCAGTTAGGGAGACCATAAAGTTCTGAGTTACTTTTAGCCTACAAAATGCCTGACAATTTGATAATTCGATTACACATGGCTTTCCGGGTTCAATAGGAAGGAAAAATAATTTAATAACAAACTAAAACACTACAAAATTAAACAATATTCCTTTCGCAGGCAATGTACAGCTCCGTTATACCGGGTCACCACCTGTCAGGTCACGTGGCCGGACAGATCCAGTTCCCCGGCTGGCTCGGGAAGAACTCAAGGGCCACCAAGATGCAACGACTCTGTCAGGAAATACACGCGCATACTAGGCTGAGGTACGTGCACTGTAGCATTTTACTTAGCTATGTAGTAGCGATGACCTCTGTGGAGCGGTGGGTGTTTGCCTGCGACGCAGAAATAATTTAAAGCACAAAATAAAAATAAAGAAATTCAAGGCATATTTCAAAAACTTATTCTTACGGTTGAAAAATAACATGACCTTTATAAACAAACAATTACTTTGCAGACGAACTTCTATGTTTATTACAATAAACCTTATTTACTAAAACCTACCTACTTGAAGGATAATGGAACTTTCTAGTGATCCAGTCTCGTGATCTAATTTTGAGCCTTATCCCCAGCACAACGGGTTCAAAATCCTCAATATTCCTCGACTACGCGAGCCACTTACGCGACGCGATACTGAAGCCGCTCATTGTGGACAAATCGGAAGGTATCGAGAGATCTCTTGCGGTGCTCGAGTCGTACCACCTACTCAGAGACGATCTGGAGTCTTTGAGTGAGCTGTCTTTGTGGCCGGGGGCGAAGAATCCCGCTGTTTTGGTTGATCCAAAGGTACATTTTTGTGAACTGTTTAACGCGTCTACTGCTTAGCTGCGGCTCACCACGGCCGGTGTGCCTTACAGGTCGCGACTGCACCATTAATCTGCAACTAGATATGCATCTGTCACGCCACAGAGGTCGTCTGTGGTAGGTGAAAGTCCGCCTGCGACGCAGGAGGTTGCGGGTTCGATTCCCGCCTCGGGACAAATATTTGTACGATCTGCAGATATTTGTTCAGGGTGTTCTGGTTGTTTTCTATGTATAGTAAAAAATATCTATAAATGTAATAATATTATATCAGTTATCTAGTACCCATAACACAAGCTCTGCTTAGCTTGGGGCTAGATGATGCTGTGTGAATTGTTCGGCATTATTTATTTATTTATTATTTAGATATGCGAGATGTGCTCTGTGTTTAGTAATTTAGAAAACAAAATGAAGGGAGTAATATTGGTGGTCGCCCTCCGGCCAGGGAAGACGATTTGACTGCAGACAGATGTTAGATGCGATAAGCTGTAGACAGAGCGTTATGGCGCTCATTAGGAGATGCTTATGTCCAGATGTAGACTAATGTGGGCTGATGATGATGAGTTTGTTGTCAATTCTGATGTTTTGTAAACGCAACTAGTAGGATAGTACTGAAAATTATTATTATGAGAGGGCGGAAACATTTTGAATCTTCTTAAATTAGTTTATTTTATGATTGGCTTCTGAATTTTAACCAAGTCTGGATCACATAGGTTTAATTAAGCTGGGGTGTAAAAGATTTGTATCAGTATACTACCTATTACTAACCTTCCTCAATAGCAAAGAACCCACAGTGAGAACATAATATTCACACTAGGTATAATTTTTTTTTCTAAATAAAGCATTAGAAATGGAGAATAAGACATTGAGAATTCCCTGTTCAGGTGAAAGCTGCAATGACTCGCACATACAACAAGAAGGCGACAGCTCTGCCGTACGCGCCGGGCGCGGTCAAGCGAGGCAAGCCGCGGGACGAACACAGTGATGATGATGATGACCTCGAGGAAGAAGCTGACAGTGATCCTGAGAATGATGCCCTGATAAAGGTACTTTTGAACGGTTTACTCTATCTTATGCGTACTGATGATTGATACTGAATTTCTATAAAGTTTACCTTTCCAAGTTTTTAAACTTGGAAAGGTCAACTTTGCGGTACGATAGTACAGTCAGTGTCAAATTGATATTTGCATCTAGAGTATTCAAAATAATCTGAAAAACATAACACCAATTTGATATACACATTTGAATCATCATACTCTGCATTGTTTCATATTTATATTAGGAGTCAGTTCATAATAAAATTATCTTATTAATTAGCAAACAAAGCTCTCAAAGGTGCTTACAACAGTATGATGATTTGAGCTGCGTACCTAAAATTGCTTTTACATTTTTCAGATTATTTTGACTTTTTCTTAGGCGCTCATATCGAATTGACGCCGACTGTACCTTCATTAATTTTGTGGCACATTGTTTAACTGACACACTGAGTGTGGTTTAATTATACCACACAATGCATAAAGATTGTAAAAGTTCCAACTTTTTTAATTGACTCTCAATTAAACCAACTTTTGCATTTTTGCAGAAAAAGAAAGTCAAAGAAGAAAAAGCAAGTTCAAGTGAGAAACCCAGTACCAGTAAAGGGAAGTCCAGTGGCAAAGGAAAATCAAGTAAAGAAAAGAAAATATAGTATATCTAGATTTTAAGATGTTTTGCTGTAATAACTCCACCGAAATTGTTATTTTAAGTTTATTTTATAGATCATGATGACTTGACTCAATGGTAAGTTTTTTTAGTTTGTTGTTGAATGACACTTGCCAGCAAACCAAATCAACAGTAAAAAGTTTATGAAAAAATTTTAAAAGCTGTATTCCTTTTAATTTTTCCATATTTATCCTTGCTAATACCAAACTCAAATCCAGACATGTAAACTAACAAACAAAATTATCCGTGAATGTCCATGAACGTTATGACTGCGATGTGCTGATGTTTCTTATATAAAATAATTTTATGAAAAAACAATTATTGTTTTTTTGAACACTTGAGTCGAATCATTGGCATAGGTACTGAGAATCCTCAACAAGATAGATTTTACAAAAACCACATATTGACAACAGCAAGCATTTATTACATAATTTTCACACTAAATTTTAAAGTACATGATACTCTTTAAGGACTAGTCTTTTTTTATGAGTTTTATCCTAGGGTCGTCGGGCCGATATATAACTATGGATTTCTTGTATTGCTTGTTGTCTCCATCATTTTTGGCGTAATTGTAGCACCCAATAAACCCGAGAGCAATTCCTGCAATGGCCAATCCGGATGATGCTAGCACCTCTGGTATTTCAGTCCAACCCTGCTGTAGCAATTGCCCAAGGGTTCGTCTTGAGGCAGCAGCCATAATTGTGTAATGCCTTGGAAATCCGGAATTGTAGCGTAAAACTCCGACGGAGGTAAAAACACCCTCGAATTTCTCGCGACAAACTTGCGTTTTTTTTTTCTCTATTTGACTTTGACATACAAAGAGCTTCTCTTTGACAGGCTATAGCCTTTTGAGGTTAATTTCACTTCTTGCATTCCATACTTTCTCTTACTCATACCATTATTTTAGATAGGCAACATAAAATTAGTTTAAATGACGGAACCAGGTAAACCTCTATTCTTGGTCTAGGGGAAAACCTCTGAAAAATCTGATGATAGCATAATTGACATAATTTCCTTCCATTCGTCCGCAAATATATCACATTCCGGCTTCTGTTCAAGAAGTCTGTTGAGGGCGGTGAGGGTGCGAGGCAGTGAAGAGTTGGCGCGCGCCACGTTTCAACAAAAAGGTTTCTGTGGCGAAGGTAATTATCAGGCATACACATAGAGCAACGCGGTCCTCTGGCGGACAGGAGGGGAGTGGCCATAGCGTTATTTGTCGATTCAACATTGTCAGGCAATTTTGGCGGGGGGGAATCTGCGCTGCGCACTCATTTTTTAATTCGCACACAAACATATTCATCTGTAATTATGAATCTCACACATACGAAATTAAAAATACTCTAACAAATTCACCCACACATTGATACATTCTGTCACAGAATGAACTAGTTTTATAGTACGTGTAGGTCCGCGTGGACTTGTACTTTGACAGAGGGGAAAGCTGCGTATGGCTACTCCCCTCCGGTCCGCCGGCCGGTGGCCCGCGTTGCTCTATCTATGGGTATACAGAGACGAAACAGAAGGTTGTGCAGATCTGGAGCATCGATCAAACCACGGAGCATCTTGCACTAGTTGCCGTCTATTCGTACGCTCTCCTAGTTTGTAAGGAGTTGTACCCGAGACTTCCCTGGAGAAACTTGGATGGGTAGTACCCAAAAAGTCGCTTGTACAAAAATCTTAGAAAGGCTTTCTGAACTTTCTCCAGTGTCTAAGCGTAGTAAGCAACAGACAGCTTGACCCAAGCTTTCTCCGCACAAGAGCTCCGAACAATATAACGATAGTCAGACGTTCCTCAGGACAAAGCCAAGTCTTTGGTAAGACTGCCTAGCGACTGTGGTGATGTGGTCATGAAAAGTAAGTTTTCGGTCAAAAGTTTCTTATCGTTTCATTAGCGTAGCTCTAAGAATCACGTTACCATGGATGTATGTGGATTAAACAGGATTTTTCCACAGAGCAACACGGGCCCCTGGCGGCGGACCGGAGGATTTTTCTTATTATTATGTTTCTATAGTCAAACTCCTTGGATTTTGCCAGCTCTTAAACTCTATGTAGGTAAAGTCAAATTTTGGCAAGTTACAAAATTTTGCTATTGTTACCTATTTTTTTCTTTGCAAAGTCTAAAGCTGAGTTGGGTCTGAAATAATAATAAAGTACCTATTTTGAACAATCAAGATAATGTTACCCAAATTTCCAACTGTAGGTCACCAAGTTACGTTCCCAAAATCGCTGTATGGATTATTTCTTAGAGGCTGGTGGGAGATTCCGGAAATAATGGCGGCATCTGGGATGGCTCTTACTGGTGCTGTTTTAGGATGTATTGGGCTTTACGATTACGTAAAAAGCGATGGTGATAATAAGGAATATAAAGGATATTACTGTGTCGTAAGAAAAAATGATCCAAGAGCTGCACTCATAAAAAATCCGGTATTCACACAATATAGATGTTAGTTAAAAGCTTGAAGACCTGCAATATGAATCTCCCAGGGGATGATTCTATAATTTATCAATAATTTTGAATTGTGATAGGTACTTGAATTTCATGCAAATAAAAGAATTGAAAATTACTTTTTTTATAAATGATTAAAGGAAAGCCTGACTGGAGCTGATTCACTAGATATAGGAAAGAATGTGTTTTATATGTTCCAAATTGGAGTATCGCACCCGGGCTCATATTGAAGTTTGTATTTACCTATCTGTAAGAGTTTTACTGTACAACATAATAATCGTTACTCGTGAAAGAAGAGAGGGATATCTATGACATAGTACAAGCATACAATGTATGCATTGCACCTTTTATTGGACCAGTGGTTATATCAGAATCAGAAATATTTTTATTGGTAATATTATAAATATAATATTATATCAGAATGTAATAATATAATATAGTATTATAATAATATTATATGTTATATATATCAGTATCAGAATCAGAAATATTTTTATCTGGTGTACAGAAAAGATCTTAGGTATAAGGTGTACTGTACAGTTTCAACAGCTTATCTTTAGCAGACATACTCTAATACTATCTACATTTTACAAGGTTATTGTCAAAAAATTCTTTCAGTGAATAGAAAGCATTCGATTCAGATGATTCAGACCATGTTTTTAATTTCATTTTAAACATGTTACCATCTAGCGTTTAAGTTCTATAGGAAGATTATTGAAAATGTTTATGGCTTTGATAAAAGTGCTTTTTTGATACATCGAGCCTGATACGGATATTTATCGTAACCGACATTGGCATGATTTTACAGGAGGCGTTTTTTTTAATTTAAAATTTATGTGTAGCTTCTACATTATTGAGATGAAAAATTATTCTATGTTATCGACTGTGCTCTATCTGTTCATTATGTAATTATTCTAAAAATCGCCTAAATAATAGGAGATGTGTCGCTTACGATAAAAAATCAGTGCATGATTATTGTTAATTTTTCGTTTTGTCGCTTACTTTATAAGGTTTTCGTGTTGGAATTTATCAATAAATCACAAATGAAAGGACTGAAATAAATGTATATAATATTGTTTAATCCGTAAAAAAGTTACGCTTACCTACATTAAAATTGTATTAGTCTTTACCTATGAAATTTCCGTTTTGTATGAAAAAATTTAAACGTAAAATTTAAATTTTTATTTGTATTAATCGAAGTAATCACCCATGCAATCAATGCATCTTTGCCAACGCAGTGGCAGTTTATTGATGCCCTTCTTAAAGAAATCAGCAGGACGGGAGGCAACAAATTCTTCAAAGGCATTTTGTACCTACTGCCTCTCGGGTATTGAATTTTTTTCCCGCCAAGAAGTTATCCAAATTCTGGAAAAACTTGTAGTCTGTAGGCGCAAGGTCTGGTGAGTAGGGCGGATGACGGAGAGCTTCCAACCCCAGTTCTTGCAACTTGGATACCGTCTGCTGTGCAGTATGAGGTCGCGCGTTGTCGTGCAGGAGCAGCGGAGAGGAGCGATTGACCAATGCTGGTTGGAGATGTGCCAGCTTCTCCATCATTGTGTTCAGTTCTTCACAGTACACATCTGCAGTAATGCTCATCCCGTTTGGTAAGCTGTGATGAATCATACCGGCGCTAGACCACCAAACAGTGACCATCACTTTCCTAGGGGTGAGTTTTCGTTTAGGGCATTGTTTAGGTGCTGAACCAGGATCCAACCAACTTGCTGAGCGCTTGCGGTTATCAAACAGAATCCATTTTTCATAGCAGGTAACAATGCAGTTCAAAATTCCTTCATTTGTGTGTCTGTTGAGCAGTGCAAGGCACGTGTCGACTTGACTTCGCGCTGGCGATCATAGAGTTCGTGGGGCACCCATTTGTCAAGCTTTTTTACCTTGCCAATTTGACACAAATGGACCAATATTGTTTTGACATCTAACGTGAGGAGACGTAATGGCAGTATCTACGTGTAGCGCAGTCATAGTAGAGCTAGATGTAGTACCTATCCGTGTACAGATCAGAAGATGAAAAATTAAAACGTCTTGGTCGTTCTTTATTGGGATCGTCCATGATCCGCTAAAGTCTTTGTCTGAATCGTCGACCGAACTACAATAGGTCGAATCTGAATCTGGGTACGAGACCAATTTGCGAAAGTCTTTGTTGGCTCCTTCTGCTTCCATGTTCGGTAACTGTTACTAAAAAAAATAGTCATGCTACAAACACCAACCACCATAAAATAAAGCAGCTACAGCCTAGCTAGCAGCAGATTATAAAAACATCAAAAAAGATAATATTTCACTAAATTTAGACTCATGCTAAGGATAAAATATAAGAGAATAATCCAATATCGAGCATCTGATAAAAGATAGTTTATTAGTCACCTGGGGGCTAGGTGCTGATTTGTGTGAATTGACCTATCATTATTAATTAGGTACACTTGATCCTATGTATAGTATAGGTACTTTAATTTTTCACTGAGTAACTGATTTATTAGATAAGCAAATGTATTGTTTATACAATAAAAGCCTATGAACACATCATTATCTAGCCCCACAGTAAGCAGAGGTTGCCGTATGGGTACCATTATAGGTACATACTACATAAACACCTAGACCCGGAAGCAATTCATACTGGCCATACAATCATTTCACCCACGCGGGAATCGAACCTGCAACCTTCTTTGTCAAAGGTGGACCTCCGCCCTTCATGCCACACCGGTCGTACTTATTATCATAATTTAGGTAACAAAGGTAGGTAGGAACCTTTAGTTAACAAACGTGGGAATAAAAATAAGAACTCCAGTTAAGCATTATTCAAACGTACGTTCAACAAACCAGTAGCAAAACGTGAGCAGATGCTATAGAGCAATTTTCATTCCCGAACAATGCAAAAAGTCACCACCATAATCTAGCTGCATTTTATTTTTGTAACCATACTTATTCTAAGTAAGTTTTTAAATTAATGGCATGAATAAGTAAGTGATCACGTAGGTAAGTCCTTTTAACAACTATCCATTATTAACTTTTAGTTAACATAATCTCATAACATAACAATCAGCAAGATTAAACTGTAAGAATGAAATAAAAAACCTAGTAAAGGCCATGCTGCAGTAGATAATAGTAGTAGTTACTTACATTTTAATCATAAGCTATCACTTTCATAAAGTAGGTACTAGAAATAACGGTCAGTGCCGTCAATGCACTATTACAAATTTGACGTTCAAACCTCCGTTCAAACGTCATTATCTAACGGAAATGCTATCTGCGTTTCGTTCCGGAAACATACAACTAAAAATCGTAAAATTCTAGTAGGCTAATTCAATAAAGTATCTCCATTTTCTAAGCAACCAAGGATAAGAGAAACGTCGAAACGCACATTCATAGAAAATTTAGCATCACAATTTTATCGTAACCAACAAAAGTCGCTTACGATACAACTGGTTACGATACTCTCTGTTGACAACATTTTCAAAAGTGTTACTTTTTGTCGCTTACGATAAAACAAACTTTTTGCTGTCATTTCTTTATTTATGCAGATATCGACCTAGGTAGAATAGAATAGAATAGAATAGAATAAAACTTTATTTGTAGCTTAAAAATCTGATACAATTTTATACATACTACAACTAGAATAAAAATACCAACACCATATAAACTAAATAAAAATACCCACTTATAAAATATCTTAAAGCTACAAAATGGCGTCGACTCAGCATGTGTTGTGATAGCTATAGTTAGCTATGACAACGCTGATCTTCCGTCGTAACCGGTTTAGTTATATCACGTACGCGACTCAATATAAGAAGAAGAAACTATACAAAAAGAAAGAAAAAAGGTAAGAAAAAGTCCAGTAAATATATGAACAAAATATAAAGGTACAAGTTAAGGCAAAAGACTTATAAATTTAGTTTAAACTACTATGATTATTTGCCATGATCAGAAACACGTGAACGCTTTAGTGTTCCTCCACCACAAAAAATAGGTTGGTAGTTGACCCATTCACACATTCACATGAAAACTACTGCACACTCTACAGAATAGAAATTTCATTTCTGAGATCTTCCGTGTTTTTCTGGTGATCTAAAATAAATTTTTTAAGTTTTGTCCTAAAATTTGAAAAACACTGAAGATCCCGTATAGGTGGAGGAATATTATTCCAACACTTAGCTGCAGTGTACCGGAAGCTGCCTCTGAATGCTGCCGAGTGATGCCGATGCGTCGACAGCTGTTTAGAACATTTTCGTGAAGGTTTTGTCTTGGATATCCAAATTAGCTTCTCGTGTAAGTATTTCGGAGTACGGTACTTAATTACGCCAAAAAGTAAGCAAGCGAGGTGAAACTTCTGTCGTGCTTTCATTTTTAAGATAGAGTTTTTGTTTAAAAAGGGAGTAACGTGAGTTCGCGGAGGAATCTTGAAACAGAAGCGCGCACACGCATTTTGTACTCTCTGGATCAAACACTGAGTACGGCCAAGCAGACGAGGTCCCGTTACAGTGTCTACGTAATTAAGTCTAGATAGTATCAAGGACTCCACCAGCTGAACACGTAACTCTTCACTTAAAAGGGGTCTGATATTATAAAGTACCTTGAGTTTGTAAAAGCACGATCTCACAGATTCAGCAACGTGCCGCTCGAACCTTAAGTTCGAGTCAAACAAGAGGCCTAAGTTGCGCGCTTCATAAACTCGTTCAACGGGCTCTCCCATCAGAGTAATGTCTAATGTAGGATTGAATGTACATAGTTTGTTTTTGGAACCAATAGCCAAGTATTTTGTTTTTAAGGGGTTGAGTACCAAACTATTTCTATCTGCCCAATCCACAATTCTAGTGAGATCCTCATTGAGCTTAAGAATAGCAGTGCTTGCATCTGCTGGCCTGAACGATATATAGAGTTGGACATCATCAGCGTAAATATGATACCGGCAGTGTTCTATGCAGTGAGAAATGTCCGCTGAGTATAGAATGAACAGTAGAGGTCCTAAAATTGAACCTTGGGGCACACCTCGCGCAACAGATAGGTCATCAGAGATACTGAAAGAACCGTCAGGATTAGATATTTTTACATGCTGATGACGTCCGCTCAGATAGCTATCGAACCATTTGACAGCGCTGGCACTGAAGCCGAAATAACTCAGTTTTGAAAGTAACAGTGTAATATTTAAAAAATCGAACGCTCGCGAAAAATCGAGGAGAACCAGCAGAGTTATCAAACCATTATCTTGTGCACCAAGTATACTGTCAGTAATGTCCAAAAGGGCAGTGGTTGTACTACGACCCTTTCTAAACCCTGATTGTGCATCCGGTAATAACTCGTTCTTTTCCAGATACTCAGCTAATTGATTGCAAACTACTTTTTCGAGAATTTTTGACGTGCACGGAAGTATACTTATAGGGCGGAGGTCTTTGATTATGACAGGTTGCGAAAGTTTAGGCAGCGGCAAAACTATAGCTGTCTTCCAGGAATCCGGAAACGTAGAAGTTGTGATTGATACATTAACCATTTTAGTTAACAGTTCGAGAGTTTCTGGTAGAGTCATAAGTAACATCTTTAAATTTATTTTGTCCGTGCCCTCAGCGTTAGATTTAAGTGAAGTTATTACTTTTATTAATTGTTGACAACTTATAGTGTTAATATTAAACACAGCTTCTCCAAAACGACAATATTCATAAAAGGTTAGAAAAGATATGTCAGTATGTGGAGCGCCAGGAACATCAAGGAAATGACAATTTATTGTATTAGGATCATTAAATTGGGGTGGGAGTACATGTGATTTTGGAGGCAAAATGTAAGTTTTTAAATTTTTCCATAAAGTTTTAGGCTCTTTTATTTTATTATTTATGTTTTGATTAAAAAAGGCAGACTTTTCGAAGTGTAGAGCTCGATTGACCTCAGACTTAAGATCTTTATAATATGCTCTCTTGGACTCTAACTTAGTTCTATGGAATGCGCAAAGTGCCTCGTCTCTGAGCTTCATCATCTCTTTCACTGTTGGGGTTATCCATGGGTAACCGCGATCTCTAAAAATCTTAGTTTTGAAAGGCGCGTGAAGGTCAAAAAGTTTGAGTATACAACCAGTAAACTGCTCTACCATGTCATTGACATTACTGAGGGAGGCTATAAATTTCCACTGAATAGCACTCAAGTCATTTTTAAAAGTGTCACCGTCAATATCGTTAAGGGGTCTATAAGTTATTAATCGGGGGGGTATTTTATCACGCTTGATTTTGAATTCACACACTAAAAGGTGGTGCCCAGTTGATCGCCCAACTGAGTCATTATTAATTTTATATACAGGTAGGTTAGTACAAACAACATCAATAAGTGACTGTGTAGAGTCAGTGAAATGAGTTGGCATAGTGACCGCTTGGGATAGACGCAAGCATTCCAAGAATGTTTGAAATTTATGTAGTTTGCCGTTATCATTTATGTTAAAATCCCCGAGTAAAATCAAATTATCGCTATAGGGAAACGCATTTATAGAATCAGTGAGGGCGTCAAAGAACAAATCAGTATTTAGGCGTGGCGGCCTGTAGGCGGTCCCTATGACTAATTTTTTCCCCTTTATTGACATTGTCAACCACATCTGCTCTACAGAGGTATGCAGCGGATCAACAGGATGAGCCAGAGTACGTACTGTCACCCCCTTCTTGACATAGAAACCAACCCCGCCACCCCGGCCGGCAATAAAAGATGGTCTAGGTATATGGCGAAGTCGGTAGTTAGGTATAGTAGGCGCTCTAGTATCATCGCTAGAAGTGAGCCATGTCTCATTAATTGCTACTATATCCATGGCGTGTCTCCCAAAAGCTGCGACAATATTGTCATGGTTTGTCCCTAATGATCCCGGATTATACAAACCAATCTTTAAATAATTATCCAAAACCATACTTATAAAATAGTCTTACAATATTTATATATAACTTTTTGATATACTGCCTATCTGCAGTGATGTGTGTTACATATATATGTGGTATGTAATTCGGTAATAAAACGTGAAGAAGATGATGTGTTACAAAGCTATAAGAATTAGGTTTACTACATGTAAGACTGTACGTTACAAATATTGTACCTATTGTAGCACAGTAAAGGTAGGTACAGAAATACGAAAGAACTTCACAATTCAACCACAGTGAATGATTGTAAGCTGGACAACAGATAGTGCATTTAGGGAACAAAGAATAAAAATTAATAAATTGACATACCAAAGACGACGAGAGCATAAAATTACCAAAAATATTACTAACAAGATACTTATAGTTATAACTAGAACTAAGATAGTACATTACACTAGATTTACTGGACAAATTGATTATTATAAATATATGATAATGTGAAGTACAAAAGGTTTCTACCTTTAAGTTATTGTTATTACCTAAAGTAAGACGCCAGTCAAACTGACTCGGATCCAAAAACCCGTCTTAAATCCTCCATTGATCGGATCACGACCCGTTCCTTGCCTTCAGCCTGCCGTGCAAAGACCCGCCCCCTCGCGGTCCAGGAGAAACGCCACTGATGGTTACGGCATTCCTCACGGAGCCGGTGAAATAGCTGCCGGTTTGTACGGGTAAGGCGCTCGTTGATGAAGATCCGACTACGCGATGGCGCGGTAGCGCCGGCGATGGCGCTTGGGTCTCGCCCTTCGTTCGATAGCGTTAGGGTGCGTCGAACGCGCGCAGCTTGCAGCATCTGGTCTCGCAGATGACGACGCGCGAGGCGGACGACGATTCGGCGCGGACGCGGTGTAGCGCCGCCAGCACCCTCGACCTGCGCGACGCCACCGGCGCGCTCGGCGAAAACGATGTCCCGTTCTTCGAGTGCTATTCCTAGTTTAGCGGCAAGCATAGTGACTGTGTGCACTACATTTTCTCCCCTTTCTTCCGGCAGATGCCCAATCTCCAAATCAGACAGAAGAGAGTCCTGATCACGGTCATTTAATTCATTTTTCAGCACTTGGACTTCACGCTGAAGGGAGGTAAGCTCGGTGGACGGCGCTTCGCGTACATTTTCGACCGTTTCAAGCCTTTGCTCTATTAAGTCCATTCTAGTAGAAAGACCCGACATAGAGGACCGAAACTCGGACATTTCGCGCCGGAACTCACGCATCTCCGTCATCCATTCCGCGATCTCTCGGTGCACGTCATGGAAGTACAAGTTAGGCTCTTCCTCTACGGCTGGGGCGGCGGCGACGGTGGCGGCGGGGCTACCACTCTGTGGGGGTATTTTTGACGTCTCATGTTTAGCAGCGGGCACACCAGTCAGCCTCACGGGGGTGTTGTCACCCTTTCGTGATCTGACAGTACATTCGGGGCACACCCAGCCTCTAACTACCGCCGTTGACTCGGGTAATGAAACGCATGCCTTGTGATAAAATCCCTTGCATTTGCTACAGCAAGTGGCATCTGTTGGTGAAATGAATTTCCCGCAAGCTTTACATTTGTTTGACATGTTGGTCGAAAGTGGTTCTCTCAATGGGTATGGATCTGTAGTCAATGATCTAGTGAAAAAGTACAACAGGCTTCGAACAGATGGCGCCAGCAATCAAGCGATTCCCCGTCTAAGGAAGACGTTTTGTAAGGAGTATTTCTATAAGTGGCGCCGTGGAGCGCTTATCAACTAAACCACCGCGCTGAGTGTTAGATGTAGTCTGCTACACAGTGATGTAGATGGCGCTAGCATATGGATCGATCCGCGTTCCTGAGGGTGTAGAATAATGGACACCAATGCAGTTCCGCTGAATGACACAGGATGGCGCCAGGTGGCCGGTCTATTCTCGTTAACCAAAGCGGGTGGTGTCAAAATTGAATAATTTTGCGGTACCCTCACCAAGGAAAATAGTGATTTCTGATTAAGGTTTTATTACCTTTTATCTCCCGTCCAGTTCACACTGCGCTGATACCAACACTCACACAAGTACACCAAACATTCACGGTTCTAGTGCACTCACACTCGTGATAATCTATGTCGTATTTACTGGATAAATTAATAATATTGACGGACAGAGTTTTGACGTGTTCGCGTACGTGACGTAAAAACCGGTATAGGTGTCTTTGCATTAGGATCTAAATTATTTTAACTTTATGTTAGGGTAAAAAAACGATTTCACGAATTTTGTCGCTTACGATAAATATCCGTATCAGGCTCGACATATTGTTATTTACTTGAGTGATACAAATATTGAATTTATGTTTGGACCTTTGAGAGGAGGCACGGGCAGATTTTTTTTCAAAAAGTATCGCTTATTGTTCTTTACAAAAAATTTTTGTATTTATATTTAATATAGGTCGCGTCACGTAAAAAGAACGCTGGAAGAAAGTGGAAGGGGTACCCATGGATTTATGAAAAGTAAGGATAGCATCCTGTCAAATCAAACTTGAATCCTAACAATGGCGGAATGACATTGAGTGTCATTGTATATCGAGATGCCAACTGAAGAAAAATTTACCCATAATTTTTATAAATATTCTTCCTAATAATTGTTTACAAATGAATATGTAGATTATAAAAAATCTACGTAGGTATTGCTTTAGCCACGGTCATCGTCTATTAGACCTACTTTTTATAATTTTCAATTTACGCCAGCGCTTTATGGTGCTAACTGCAGTGAATTTGATTATCTCACAAGCACAGAACCTACTTTCCCGGGATCAAATACCTAGTAACGTATTTGCTAATCGAAGAAATTTCAACAAAATCTGTTCAGCCCTCAGTGTATTCCAACTCTCCGTTCACTGTCTAATTTTAGTTTGAATAAATTATTAACTGGCTGACAACTTTTTTCTGCCTGATGCTTCGCATGCGTTGTTCCTATGGAAATGCCTAGCCAAAAATCAAATAAAAATTACTTATTTAAAATCACTTATTTAAAAGTGGCAATAAGCAGCCATATATTACGATTGTTACTAGGAAATCAATTAAATAGGAGATCAATTAAACGTTCCTAATAATGAAAAAATATACATTATTCTCATATTCATTGTTTGATAAATAAGCAATAAAAATTTATGGATAAGTACATAAATATTATTAATTTTAATTGCCCACTGCATGCTATACTAGATTAGGTGGGATTCCAATTATTTTCATTGTGAGATTCTCTGATTACCTAAACGAGTTCAATTTAACTTCAAATTTTCATCGCCTAGAAATCTGAAAAAATATTGACTATTAGTTATGCCCTGCGGCTACCTATAATCTCGATATAACATGTTATCTGCGTAGCATCAGCGTCTGTAAAATTATTATTAAAATGGGTTCAGCTAATTTGGAGGTTAGCTTAAATAAACACTATAATAATTCGTCTATCAAAAGCTAAGCTATTGTATTGATATGACAAACAGAAATTCAATATCATAATTATATTTCAAATAATACATATTATTATAGATAACCAGAATGATAAATAAATGCCTATTTACCTGATTCATAATTTAAAGTCAATAAAATATGAGAATTGAAACTTATTTAATATACTCCCACATTTACCGGAAAATTTACATGTTTACATGTTGGCAGCACTGGCTAGATTTTGTGCTTCTATTTTGATTATTTTGTTCATAATAATTTTGCGTCAAATCAAAGAAATAAGTTGGTGAAATAAGAAATTTACCTAGGAAATGTGATCCGGTGTTTTTTATTGACAAACTCATTGCGATTTTTGCAACGACCACACAAGACGGCGTTTTTCATTTATTTTGGTTTGTTTACAATGGGGTTCATCAGTTGGTGTATAAAGCCGTAACGTAATGGCGATGGCCAGCATACTATTTGAGTCATTGGCATGCTTGCTTGATTGGAGTGCTTCGTTTTATTTTTTTCTGATACTCCTTCCGTACTTATTTATAGTTTCATGGGGGTACCTATGTATGTTCGCGCATGGGTACACTCGCGCACGCACGACAGTACTAGGTATGCTAATTTGCTAAGCCTATTTTTAACTAATATTTTCCATGGCAAAATAAAATAAACAATAAAAACAGAAAATGGCAAATGCTAAAACTAGCGAGTCCAAAAAATTACAAAAAAAAGTTTAATGTAGCAATCCATTCATTAGGTCGTCTTGGGTGACGCGAGAACTAGATGACGACGCGACGCTCCTATTAAAATATCAAAGGCATTATTATCTGCCTTGCCTCTCATTTCATACAACAATATTCATCAAAAATATTTTTTCTTTATAAACCTTTTCGTAAACTTTTGTGCGCGACCGACGGTATTTTGACGAGAAAAGTGACGTTAACACATCTTTGAAAGTAAATGTCAACTGACGAACCAATAGCGCACCGGCAGGCTTGCGCCGTGTGACCCGCCCGCCCCGCGCACACCTGCTTACCACCCAATAGACCTAAAAGTCGACTTCTGCGCAGGTTCAGGGCCAGCGTTCTTTTATTGAACTATACAGATTTCTAGAATATAAATGGAAGTGAGAGTCAGTATTCTTTCTTTTTGACTTACGGTTTCGTCTGAAGCTTTAGAATCTAAAGTTTAGATTTGGTTTAGATACAGTGGAGTAGTTCTATTTGGCGTCTTGTCTACACACACACAAAATAATTCTTACTTTATGGCTGGCAAAGTGCGCGCGAGTAATGCGAAGGTCCACTGCAGTAGCTGAATGTCAACTTTGTAAAGAGATTTCAGTGTCACGTCACAGAACCATCGAATTTCTCTAAAACTGCGAGCTAGCCTGAGCTAGCTGATCCAAAATAAAAGAAGAAGAAGAAGGTCAACCAGGTCATATCAGTAAACAAGTTTAGGTATTTTTAATAATTCAATTCATTCAAGTGTCCTTGCCGGAAGCGTTCGTTTACGAATTGCTTGCATTTTTGATAGTCGGTCATTTATTGTACATCAACCGGCCGGTACATAATATCATTATTGATTTACAAAAACAGAATGGCTTCATCCTCACGCTATGCTGCCGTCGAGACTGGACCGCCGATTGAAGTTTTCCAATTAGCGAAACTATTCGCCGAAGACACATTCGTAAATAAAGTGAACTTGAGCGTTGGCGGTACGTATTTTTATTGCAATCTTGTTATGTAATCTTGTGAATTGATTATGAAAAATACATCCTGGACATGCGCTGGAGAATAAAAATAAATAAATAATGCTGGATAGAATATCCACACACACAGCATCATCTAGCCCCAAGCTAGGCAGAGCTTGTGTTATTTATGGGTACCTACTAGATGACCGATATCCATTATACAATAAACATAGAAAATGACCAGAATACCCTGAACAAATTTCTGCTGATCGTACAAATATGTGTCCCGAGGTGGGAACCCGCAACCTCCTGCGTCGTAGGTAGACCTTCACCCATCACACCACAGAGGTCATCATACACATAGTAATAACCTCACTCCTTGTGCCTGCTCTTAAAAGTATAAGGACGATTGCAAGACTAAAATATTTTATTATAATTTATTTTTGCAGCATATAGAGATGAAAGTGGCAAACCATGGGTCCTTCCTGTGGTCCGGAAGGCTGAAAAGCAAATGGCAGCAGATGATACACTTCTTCATGAGTATCTACCAGTTCTAGGTGAGTTTTTTTATCAATTTCAATAAAAAAAGCTTTACATCTTTTTATTAAGGTGATTCGGAGGGTACCTACCCTAGTAAGCATCTGCATACCAGATTCCTTAGTTACCATAGCTACACTATTAAAACCATTTTTAACAGAGTAGCTGACAATTTGATTATGTACTAATAAATTTACATAAAATTTAATAAGGAAGTTCATAGTTGTTAAGTAATTTTCAATTGGGCTGTGTGACACAGTTCATTCATTGTTAAAGCCAATTTGAAAATGTTGTTTTTTTAGTTATGTGTGTATGTGGATAATGATCTTATTTTACAGTATTTTTGAATAGATAATGCAATCATTATAAAGAAGTAGCTGGGTGCCCGCAGTTACACCTGCATAACTCCCGATCCTGTGGGATTTTCGAGAAAAGCCATAATATTATTCCAGGTCATAAACTATCTGTGTACCAACTTTTATCAAAATCTGTTAGTAGTTTTTGCATGAAAGAGTAACAAACATCCACCTTTATAATATTTCTAGGATTCTTGTAACATTTATTATTAACATTGTACTATTGAACACCTTCTTGAACAAAATTAAATATATTTAATATTCAACTGTGAGTAGAATATTAAATATTACTTAAAAGCCCAGTAAAGGTGATATATCCCACCTTTCTGGAACAAGAAAGTACATTCATTATCTACCAAGCAATAGCTCGGCATCAGGCAAGTTGATTAGATATTTAATTATCTGCTTGTTTTTTTAACCTTACAACATTTTGACACAAATTGATAAAACAATAACCCTCTATCTCCACACACATAAGTGATCAAAACTAAATTGATTCAAAAACAAGCAATGCAATCTGAAGTAAAGATTTCTTCAACAGGTTATCTTAGGTAATAATAACATTGCCACTTTGACTACAACTTGTTGTGAACTGTAAACATCTTTTCAATGCATTTATTATCTTTAGGAAGTAATCTGTTCTTTCCATAATATCTCCCTGTAAATAGTGGATTTGAATGATAAAATGAAAGAAAGTGCAAAATATTTTAAGAAACAATAATATGGAGTTGGCTATGTAGATTTATTCATAATGAAAACATAACTTTAAAGATCTTTTTAATGCCTCTATTATCTTTAGGAAGTAATCTGTTCTATCCATAATAACTCCTTGTAAATAGTGGATTTGAATGATAAAATGAAAGAAAGTGCAAAATATTTTAAGAAACTATAATAATGGAGTTGGCTATGTAGATTTATTCATAATTAAAAAGAAATGCACTTTCTAGATCATTCCTTGGTATCATCATCAGACATGTTAAAGTATTTCTAATCATATGGATTTTATTGAGATAAATTAATTTTAATGAAAATATCGTCATTGCCTAAAGATGCCGGCGGCGGCTTGAATACCAAAATACGTTAGTTCAGCATAACGTAAGTTTTTAGTGTGTTATTCACATAACATAAATAAAGTTAAAAATAAAACAAAGTTTTATACTATTTAGCTTCCCGCTATCTGTCTGTCTGTCCCTATGTATACTTCGTTTTTTAAAACTTCGCAATGAATTTTTATGAGTTTTTTTAATAGATAGAGTGATTCAACAGGAATATTTTTGTATCAGCATTGGACACGTGCCCGAAGCCGGAGCGGGTAGTAAATTTATTTAATAACAAATTATGTGGAAGTTATTATTTTTATTGGCGAAAACAAAAAGTGAAACCTCTATTTCACGTCACCGTTTATATTCTTTTATTCTTCTAATTCGTAGCGCTCAGAGCGGTCGTGATCGTCATTTCTTTCATGGGCTGAGATTAATCAGCGATAAATCGATATATTATCAAAAATACGACACGAATGTTCTGCGCACATGTTGCTAAACGATTTATTATTATATCAACTTATCTGTTATTTGTTACACAACGCTATCTTTTAGAAGCTAATGACGCAATTGATCATATGACTTGACTGATCATTATGAAGTGATCTGAGTACCTACTGATCATTGGCCTTTAACATCACAATATATGAAGGTCTTCATAGACCGTATTCGATGTTCGTCTTAAAGTTATAGTTTTTTGAAAATATATACCTCATGGCCGTAGGGAGGGGGGGGGGGGGGGTTCAAACCCTCCCCCGAAATGTTGAGGCACCGTTAAAAATCAAACTTGAATAGGTAAAATTTTCTCGGATACGTACTCGTACGTGGAAAGTGCGGCTTACTTTAAATAGCTATTCTCTCTTAAAAACTCAAAATTTTTTTCGTCTCATTTCGTCTCTACAACAGCGCGCTCTGAGTCGTCGGTGACGGACGGGGCGCGCTCGCGCACCATGCCATGCGATTCTTATTGTGTATCTACATACATTGTATGTAAGCACTTAAATATTTCTTTAAATTATTCTCTTTTGAAAACTCAAATTTTTTTTCGACAAAATTCGTCTCTACATTTTAAATGAGCTGGGTGCACGCATCGCATTCATTTACGGCCGATTCCAGCTAGGCAGGCAGATCACGACATTACTTTTAATTTTATAAATCAATAGACCTATTTTCTTGTCGTTCCGTAATTTGAATTGCTTTCTCCGTTTACTGTCATGTATTTATTTATAACATACATTTCTAAACTATTTGGTAACGGCCGAAAAGGTCACAAAAAATTTTGCGGCTCGCTCCGCTCGCCGTTAATTCGGAATTATTCTAAGCTTTTTAACAACCTTGCGAAAATGCAACAATTTCTCAACAATTTTCAGCGGCCGCAAACACAAAAAAATATCGGCGGTCACTCCACTCACTGTTATAATGTTGGCTCTAAAAGTTTCAGGGTTCGCTAATCATAATCTTTTGTCACTCTTGATTCTATTTTATAGATCATCCGAAAGGTCGCACAAAAAAAATTGCGGCTCGCTTCGCTCGCCGTTCATTCTGTAGCCTTTTGGTAATTTTTATCAGCCTGCCGAAAATATGTAAAAAAATTGCGGCTCGCTTCGCTCGCCGTTCATTCTGTAGCCTTTCGGTCAGTTTTTTCAGCCTGCCAAACATTTGTAAAAAAATTGGCGGCTGGCTTCGCTCGCCATTCTTTAATAATAATGTGAATTGTTATACCTACCCCTTAACTAATACTACTAACTTTTTTGTCACCGAAAATGACACTCGAAGTTATTTATTTTTGTATTTCTCACATTTTTTTCTTTGTTGCTGGCATACCAATCTCCAATCTCCAAAATGACCACCGCAGTTTTTAAAATATTTGGGGCTAGCTGGCACATCTATTGTCACACTTTTGCCTACTTTTTTACAAAACATCGGAAAAATCTGCAAAAATTCGCGGCTCGCTCCGCTCGCCATTACCCATGGTTATTTTTTTTATATCGATTTTTTTTGGAAAGTGCTTGGTTGAAAACCACTCCGGGTACTAGCATAAGTACATATATAAAGATGTTGCATGTTGTCTCGGGCGGGTCTAAGGCTCGACCCCCCCCCCCCCGAATAGTATTTCTGGCTACGGCCCTGATATACCTACCTACACAAATAACAAGGAGCCCATAGAAGGAGCCTTGTTTTCTTTGAAAAAATCCGATTTGGTTTAATTTCATTTCAGTGAAGTATTTTGAGAAAAAATTGTGGTAGGAACCTAGATAAATACAATTTTAATACAGATAATAGCAGATCATGGTGAAAATACTTGTATGCTCCAATTATGCCCAGCGTGGGGATTATGGGCAATAACCCCCAAATGATGAAATATGCCATCCATGGCGCTCGATAGTCATTGGGGAGGCCTATGTTCAGCAGTGGTCTACTATAGGCTGGTGATGTCATGTGATGTAAAAAAACACATTTTATTTCATTTCAACAATCAGCTAATTATGTACGTCAATGCCAGGTTTGGGTAACCTACTGAACTATTTTCGACGGATTCCAATAACTTTTCTACTGATTAATGAATGACACACACAATTATACCACGATACACATACCTGAGTATAATATCTAATGTTCATCATCATACTCATTAGCCTATATCAGTCCACTGCTGGACATACGCCTCTCCTAATGAGCGCCATAAATGGCTTTATCATATCTAATAAAGTATAGGTACATATTTTGTTTCCAGGTTTGGATCAATTCACAAACGCTTCGGTATCGATGCTGCTAGGAAGTGATAATCCTGCTCTTGTCAGTGGTCGTGTAAGTTTTCTTAATATTAGTTACGCTTCCGCTTCGAAAGACTGAGGCAGAAAGGCAACAAATATTATTTTTATGCTTAACAAAGAACAAAGAAATTTGAGGGTAGGTACGTTTTATAACACAACTTTCCACTAAGGGATTTTTGGAAATTCCACCCCCAAGGGAATGGGAGTTAAAGCTAACAAACAATCGGTACTATAAATACAAAATTCTTGAACACGGGGAAGTCCATTGTGTGGGACGCTACATGCGTCGACACACCTGCGCCCTCCCATCTTCCAAGGACATCCGAGAGGGCTGTTGCGGCGGCGGTAGATTTGGCCAAGGATCTCAAGAGGCGCAAATATGCAGGTTTTAATAGAGCCTACGCATTTGCTCCCCTTGGAGTCGAGACCCAAGGTCCAGGAATACCGAAGCGATCCAAGTTTTCAAAAAATATCTGAGTGTCTGGTCGAGGCGACGTGAAACCCGAGAGCTGGTCAGTATCTGGTGCAGCGCATCAGCATGGCCTTTGGCCTTGCTCCTTGGGAACGCTTCCGACTGGTATTGATATGGATACATTGAGTTACCTGTAGATTGTTTGTAAGAGTCTGTAGTTAGCTTATTTGTTTCAATTAAATACAAGTTGTTATTTGGATATAAATTATTTTTGTTACTAAAGCCGAAAACATATTTCAGGATTTTTAAAAATATTCCTAAAAATGAAGTGAAACTTAAAGATTCGTGGTTTAGGTCCGTACTGTCTGTAAATATTTGGTGTAGATGTTAATGACTTGAAATGTTCAGTATTTACATACTGAAAAAAGAACAATAACTTAAAAGATACTTTTTAACCAGTGAGCCAATTGACTTGAAACTTGCTTAAACTATTTTAAATATAAAACAATTAAACGCGCGTTTCAGACTTTTTGGAAATATCTTAATAGTGGGTAAATGGGTTATTGAAATTCGAGATTCATAGTTTGGTAACGTATTGTAATGGCTGTATATTTTTTAACTTAGATTGCGAGCAGGTCAGCATGCAGCAAAGTTATTTGATTGATTATGATCTGATTTATGATCAGGAGGTCTACTTTGAAAAACGAATGAAGGTGATGGATTACTTTGGATCGCACAAAACGAAGCATGGTCGATCCGTTCTATCGGTCACATTGGTACTATGAAAATGATTCTGAATTTCTGACATTTATTTCTTAGAGGTAAGAAACGAAACTTATCAGTTAGTGTCCCGCACGAAGTCACTTTTTGGTAAGGTTGTTCGATCCGAGCGATCTGTCAACTTCACTCGTCTTTCAAAGTAGACCTCTTATTATCATGCGTTATAAGTAACGTGTCTTTAGAAACAGTCTGGCCTTAAGAGCAGTCAAAACAGTAATTGTTTTGGTACGCGTAGATCTTACTTTAAACTATTTGTAATAAAACGAATATACCCTTATTTTCAGGCCTTTGGTATCCAAACCCTGTCCGGAACTGGAGCATTGAGGGTCGGCGCCGAGTTCTTAAACAAACAACTTAAATACACCACATTCTACTACTCATCACCGACATGGGGTTAGTCAAATACTGCAATATAATTTAAGCGGACCATCGTTCATACAATGAACTTTAGATCGTTTGATGGCGACCACTGTCAGCGTAGTTTTTACAGGCAATGTCGCAGCCTCTTGAATATTCTAGAGTAGGGTCTCTAATAAACATCCAGACCTTCTACTGCGTAAAGTTGCGAAGCATCGAAAAACTTTTCCTGCAGTGGGACAGCGGTGGAATTATACATTCTCTGGCGATAGCTAATCTAGTATAATCTGCATAGTGGCCATATAAAAGATAAAATAATAATAAACGCTAGAAACCTTGATTAGATAGCTGGTTATCAGATTGCCGCTTTAGGTGATTAAATGGAAACAATGAAAATCAATTATTTTGTAAGCTATAAAAATCCGTCTTCGGGTAAACTGACCTTGAGATCCCAAAGCGGTTTGAATAAGCTAAGACAATTTAAAAAAATTATAACGTCTGTTTTGCAATCCTTATGGTTGCTCTGTCTGTCTTTCATTAGCTCTATATTATCTCAGCAACTACCGCAGCTATTAACTTTAACTAATTGTTCATTTCCTACGCCCGTACAGAAATTAATAAAATATCGTTGACATTGTGATGTCAAATTTTTAAAACAGACCTACAAGATCATTTGTGGTATAAAATTAAATATATAAGTATGTACATGGCTTCTATCTTTCAATGAAGTGCAACCTTAGGTTATTGTATTGCAATTAGAGTCTCAACTCTATAACCCTGCTCATGAATTAGCTATCAAGCATTCTTTAGCTTCCATATGGGTGCACCTTTCACTTAAATGGTTACAGTTGAAATATAAGTGTTTAAGGCTGAATTTAGTGATACGTGGAGCGCTAAACGATAGAGCGGCTAGATTAACCAGCCGCTCTATCGTTTAGTGCTCCACGAACCAGTATAGTTGCGCACCCACACACGTCCTGTTGGTTCTGCGTCTGCACAGCTATCGTCGAAATAGATACGGACGTGTGGAGCGTGGACGAGTTTGACGGATTGGTTTCGTCCGGATTGACGAACGGTTCGCGACCTTGCGGAACGTAATAGTTTGTTTTCTCTCTTTAAAATGATAAATAATAATGCTGGATAATAGTTGATAACCATTTCATAGCACTATATGACGAAACTCTGTATGGACCGTAGTCCATGCACCACAATCCATCGTGTAAATGTGTTTCTTCGAATAAAGAATGATTAGTCTTAAAACCCAGTCACTCATTTCAGAGAACCACAACCTAGTATTCATGAACGCTGGCTTCACAAGCGCCCGCTCCTACCGCTACTGGAACGCGAAGACTTGCAGCATCGACTTCGATGGCCTCATCGCTGACTTGGAGAGTGCTCCTGAAAACTCTGTCATCATCCTACATGCGTGCGCGCACAACCCCACCGGGCTCGATCCTACTCATGAACAGTGGGCGAAGATCGCTGATGTTATGGAGGTGCGTGGAAATAAGACATAGTTTCATTATTTATGGATAAATGCCTTCTACATGTCTTTTCCAAACATCGGAATGAAACTCGATGGTCTCATAGAACGCACCTAATCCCTCATTGCCGTAGCACAATCTACCACCGATTCACATCATACATAACAACTTCTTTTATAACAATAGCATTTTAAATAAACACCGAAATCCGCGATCTGATTTGTAACTCTCGGCTATTCATACACGGTGTTTTTTTCCTTAAAACAGATATAACAGATTCAGCCTTTCATCATCAGCTAAAACCTATTTTCACAGGAGAAAAAACTGTTCCCGTTCTTCGACAGTGCGTACCAAGGCTTCGCTAGCGGCGACCTCGACCGCGACGCTTGGGCCGTGCGCTACTTCGTACAACGCGGCTTCGAGCTTGTCTGCGCGCAGTCCTACGCTAAGAACTTTGGACTCTACAGTAAGTATACATACAGCCAACTTACTTTACATTGAATACTATCTGGCGACGACCTGGGCCAAGAAGTAGACTACAATATTCCGTTATTTATCTTTCAGACGAGCGTATTGGCTGCCTTGCCGTCGTTCTAAATGACGCCGCGTTAGTGGCCCCTGTCAAGTCGCAAGCCACGTGGATAGTTCGCGGAATGTATTCCAACCCGCCCGCGCACGGCGCGCGTGTTGTAGCTACTGTGCTGAGCGACAAGCAGTTGTATGATGAGTGGTACGTATTATACTAGCAATGATCTTGATCACAACAGTACGCTGCGGTAATCCTGTAATTAATAAACAAATAACACTTTTGTTCGTTTTCTTTTCAGGAGAGACCACATTAAGTTTATGTCTAGCAGAATTATACAGATGAGAGAAGCCCTGAGGTCGGAACTCATAAAGTGAGTATTATTTTATAGCATCATGAACAATCTAGTACCCATAGCACAAGCTCTGCTTAATTTTGGGCTATACGATGGTGTGTGTGTGTATCGTCCAGCATTTTTTATTTATTTGCCCAAATAGAGACATGCTTGCAAATGCTGAGGCTCGCAGATGAATATTTTGTGTACAAATGACAATAATAATGGCTCTCGTGTTGTCCCGCGGAGATAATCTATGGTCTAATATGATTTAAGCGGGCAAACATGAAAGAGGCAATAATTTCAGCCATAATCTTTGTCTTCGGGAACTTTACTATTTATGATCAATGTGAAAGTAACTCTGGTGGGTCTTTACTTTAGCTAGCCGAAACTTTGTACCTTTAAATAGAATAACCTGTTTCTTGGTGTCGAACCTATCATTTCGACCTAACACAAGCCTTGCTTACTCTTGCTTTGAGGTAGATAATGCATCATTTATTGAGGTGTTTCTCCGACCCAAATTAGCGCCGCCACCTATTTTATACTATTACTTGCAATTTAATTTGCTGGGATTTAAGGGTAAAACATCATCTCAAAATCTGCTGATACCCTATTTTAACAGTCCAAAATTCCTGAAACTTGCTTTGGATTATAAAAATCCCTAAAAACAGGAAGCCGTTTCCGTTTGTAATTTTATTTGTTTATTTTTCATAGTGAATTACAAGCATATCGTGTTTTACGTTATAAGCTGGCCGTACGAATGCCACACTTACAATCTAAAAGTCGAGCACTCTACTTGGGTGGGAAATAGGTTTTAGTATTTTTCAAGGGCTTATTCGGGATTGTTATTATAAGCCGCGGTTTTCAGGAATTTATGACTCTTAAAATAGGGTATTAGCTGATTTTGAGAAGATTTTTTTGCCCTTAAATGTCCATACAAAAGTAAAAAGTTAGTGCTTTTCAAGGTTTGTTCCTTTGGACCGTCAGTGCATTTTGGCATAGTATTTTTAAGGACCCGGCGGGTAAAACCCTACTAACAAACGACAAAATGTGCCACCGTCAAAAAATTCAGTTGGAGACTTTTGTCAAAACTTGAAAACGCACAAATCTTCTAGCGTCAAAATGTGCAATAAAACTACCTACATTCTGCCTGACCGATGTTTAACCTACAAACATGCAAAATTTCAAGGTAGGAAGGTATAAACTATGTGTTTATTCCACAGACTGAACACGCCAGGCAACTGGGACCACATCGTGCAGCAGATAGGTCTGTTCTCATACACCGGCCTGACGCAGCGCCAGTCGGAGCATCTCGTTCAAGAGTTCCACATCTACCTGCTGAAGTCTGGGCGCATCAATATATGCGGCTTGAACCCCTCCAACGTGATCTATGTGGCTAAGGCTATGTATGATGCCATCATCAGGTTCCCCAATGAACAGTAAATACTTTCTACTAAATACTTGTTCATATAGTGTAATATGTCGTTTCCTTTGTATAAAAACTATCTATGTACTCATATATTATTATGTATATCAGCTATCTAGTCCCATAACACAAGCTCTGCTGTGCTAGGGGCTAGATAATGCTGTGCGAATTGTCCAGCACTATTTATTTATATACAATGTATAGATTTTACGTCAAGGCTCAAGTTAGACTAGAATGGCAGCTACCGGCAGTAGCGGTGAGCAATTTTAGTGTGAAACTGATAAATCATTTTAAACTTTATCCCCATGATAAACGCTCGTAAAGGTAGCGCGGCCTCTGCCATTCCGGTTTGAATTAACTGGAACTAAAGCACATTCAAAGGGAATTTTAAGATTTTGAATCCTATTTCCATATCGTATGTATAAATATTTCTCAAAAAATAACTTTGATTTATTTAATTTTACAAATAATGGCGTCAATTCCGATGTCGCCAAAACCTAACTTTTGGATGTCCCTTTCAAAATATCCAAATTAAACAGACTGCATATTTTTTAGATCGGGAAAATTAGTTTAGTTTTGATCACATCTGAATTGACACCTATGTGGTGGGCTTGGTACGTCGAGACAGACTAAAACTGACCTTGATTATTCTTTAATTCTTTTTTTCAGGTTGTTGTCCTCAAAATATTGAAATATATAATCAAATTATATATAAAACAAATATAATAATGTAAAGCAGTCTACATAAATCTTCACAAAACTATAAAATATGAGTACCGGTATGTATCAATTAAAGCAAGCTGTCGTTTAAACATAATGTTCATGAAGCTATTAATTCACAGCTTAAGTAAAGATAAAGATAAAGAAAACTTTATTTGTAGCAACAAGAGGTATACAATTTTGCTTATTCTAATAATCTTAAGATAAAGAGCTACAAAATGGCGTCCGACTCAGCATTATGTTGTGAAACCTAGCCGTAATGTAAAGGAATCACAACGCTGATCTTCCGGACCGCTAAGTGTTTGGTATAGGGTCATTTTTACTGTCTACAGTCAAGATAATAACCGGACTTGAAACAAAGCGGGTCGCTTCGCTTTCCGAGGTTGCTTGGATCTCGGCGAGCGGAGCGACCCGCTTTGGATTGAGGGGCTTCAAAAGTTCCAAAAGTCGTGGATACGTTTTGCATTGGTCGCACTATATTTCAATTATCATGCTTTCACGTAAAATTCCGAAATGTTATGTTTCATGTGGTTGGTTTCTCATCTAGTTTACTCGATGTACTAAGAGGACCTGTGGTAAAATAATAGCATAACCTTCACGACATTATTCGAGATTCTTAATATAAAGCTAAAAATTATATTATACACCTCTAACTCTAAGTGTAATAGAACAATAACCAGTTAGATCATAATTTCAAGTATATTGCAGATTATCTTTAAAAGAAGTGCATAGACTTTACCTTACTATACTCACACGATGTAAATAGCATGTATAGTATATTTTGTGTTAAAAATGTGTTCCGAGGTATAAAAGATAACGAGCTCAAATTAATTAAAGTATTGGGAAATTACATATTTACTAGAAGCAAATAATACTATAGATATAATCAACAGATGTTAATGATTTACCTATTGAGATTTATTTACACAATTTATTGGCTGTGACACTTTATTTAGGCCAAAAATAATTAAATTTATGTTCATTTAGAATGTTCAGATGGCAATGATCTGGACCTGCCAGCCCTTGTAGGAACTGTAGTGGTGAAGCTTGGAGCTGAAAAAGAAGATGTCTTCTCAGTTAAACGGCTTCCGTCGCGTAGGACTGGATCAGGACCAGTTCTTGTCAAAATCCGCCAGGACTCAACTCGTCAGAAATTAATTACCGCAGCCCGCGACTCAACCATCTGTGCCAAGGACCTTATGCCGAATTTGTCAGGACCACCAGCAGAGGAGAAGATCCGTGTAAAAGAAGCTATAACCCCATACCTCAAAACCCTACTGTGGCAGGCCAAACAGGAAATGAAAGGTGTTTTCAAGTTCATCTGGATCAAAGACGGAAAAGTGCTAGTGAGAAAAAGTGAGAACGCTAAGATCTACAAACTAAGGTCCAAGCACGATATTCTAAACCTTCTGTCTAACACTAATTAAGATACCTACCTAATTATCTCTTGGTCTCTAACTCGCATTTAATAATTTATTAGTAACAAACATGGATAATATAGAAGATAATATTATCGAACTTAGTAATTGCCTAGACTATCCTAATTATAAAAACTTGATCCCTAGTAATCCCCTTAACTTCACGTTTCTGCATGTGAACGTCAGATCACTAATAAAAAATTTCGCTAAAATCGAGCAATTGATATGTACCTCACGCTCGTCAATTGATTGCCTAGTTGTCACTGAAGCTAACATCTCAGATAATATAAAATCACTGTATACTCTCGAAGGCTATACGATGTACTCAGAGCTGCGGAGAGAGCGCAGAGGTGGCGGTATTATTGTTTACATAAAAAGTAAATACAAATTTACACAAAATAAAACCAATGCATGTTATTGTGAATGCCTTGTAGGCACCATCACCTCTGCTACTTACTCGGTAGCCCTGTGTGCTATGTATAGGCCTCCTAATACCGACAAATATCACTTTATTCTAGAACTTGACAAAATGCTTGACCGCCTTTCGAACAAAACTGACCTAGTATTTCTAGGAGACATTAACATTAACTTGAAGCTTGAAAGTCCTGTAAAAAAGTCATACATGGATGTTCTGAGCAGCCATGGTCTCTCATGCGGTATCACTGACTACACAAGAATAGAAATTCTAAACGATTTAACCACTAAAAGCTGTATTGACCACATATTTGTCCGATCTCGCATGAGAGACGTTTACACCGCTGCACTCTGCACAGTACTGGCGGATCATAGACTCACTGCAGCCACGCTTGTTTGTGACTTACAAGTACAGGATGATCCTACTTATGTTACTAAATTAGATAACAAAAAAATTAGTAGCCTTTTGCATAAGATTGACTGGAATCCTACAGTAAATATGAATTGCCCTGACAGTATTTATCAGTTTATTAATAGTAATTTTAACGATATTTATAACAATTCTAAATATGTACAAAAGGTTAGTAGTTCTAAACGTAATAGGAATAAATGGGTAAATAAAACGATCATTAACTTAACTAAAAAAAGAGATGAATTATATTTAAAATGGATAAAGGATACAAGCGACAAGGCATTAAGACTTCAATACAATAAAGTTAGAAATAAAACAAATAAAATTATTTACAAAAATAAAAATAGATACTATAAAACAGAAATATTAAATTGTAAAAATGATACAAAAAAACTGTGGAAAATAATTAATAGTATAACTGGTAAAATAGCGAACTCTATCGACACAATAATTTTAAAGGCTTTTTATAAAAACTGTTCGGTGAAAGACATTACCAATAACTTTGCTAACCAGTTCCAGCATAACGTCAAATCAATTATGACGAACTGCTCACAGAATCTTCTGAGTAAATCTGACTACGAACGACCCATGGACAGATCACTATTTCTTCCAAAAGCTACAGGCTCAGACGTTCTAAAAATTATAAAAAACATTCACCCAAATAAGGCTCCAGGCGTAGATAACATTAGAGCTATCGATATTATAAGATTGTCTGATAAGATTGTCGATGTTATAGTGAGACTGATAAATACTAGTATATCCACGGGTCGGTACCCCAAAGAGCTTAAAACAGGAATTGTGCGACCTATTCATAAAGGTGGTAGCTTACAAGATTACGGAAAGTATCGCCCTATTACCATATTGCCAGTCCTGGACAAAATCATAGAAAAGTACATCTGCTGTAAAGTTCAGAACTTTTACGCAAGTAATGATATTCTAGCGACTCAGCAATACGGATTTCAACCAAACAAAAGTACCGCGTTGCTTTTATCTCGCTTCACTGATGATGTCAACCATTATCTAAACAATAAAAACCATGTTGTCTTGCTGTTCATCGACTATGGTAAGGCGTTTGATACGTTGCGTCATGACTTGCTGTTGGAAAGGTTAGAGAGTAGTGGTATCCGTGGTAACTTGTTGAAGTGGTGTAACGATTATCTGAAGAACCGCAGCTACCAAGTCAGAGTAGGAGATGAGTACAGTGACAATGTCAAAATTACTGAAGGTACAGCTCAGGGTTCCGTTCTTGGCCCATTGCATTACCTTACCTATGTGAATGATTTAAATAACGTTATCAAGAAATGTACTGTATACCAATTTGCAGACGATACTTGTTTGATGGCAGCTGACGAAGATTTATTAGTCGCTCGAGCACGCATACAAGAGGACTTTACTGCAATATGTAAATGGTCACACGACTCTGGACTAGTGTTGAATGCTGATAAAACCAAGCTAATACATGTGCATTCCAGCCACAATCTAAGCGCACTTGGAGAAAACGTAAAAGTAATTGCGCATACTCATAACTGCTTGCATAGTAAAGTACAATGTACAAACAGCGGATGCCCTAAGATCGAGCAGGTAAACGATCATACTTACCTTGGCCTCGTGATTGACAACAGATTTAACTGGTCAAAACACATAGAAAAAACCTGTTGTAAGTTAAGAGCAGTCATGGCGAAATTCTATGTCATAAAATGTAAAGTTCCGTATCACATACTACTACTAATGTACAAAGCCCTGGTTGAAAACATATTGTCATACGGTTTAACTAGCTATGGACGCACCTACAAAACATACCTAGATCAGATCTATAACATACAACATAGAATTCTAAAACTAATAGTCCCCGTCAATATTAAAACTAAATATAAAGACAACCCTTCCAAACTTTTCGAATATTGTGGTATTATACCTATACATAAAAAAGTTCAACTGAACTTACTAATCGAACAATACTTTTACACTGACATCCAAACCCCAATTGATCACTCAATCACAACTAGAAGCATCACTAAAAAAATGTTAACAAAACCCAAATTTAATAACCTCTACGGCTCAAGAACTTCACAATATCTAATTCCCCATTTCATAAACCAGTTACCTATAGAAATTAAAAGTAAAATAAATAAAAAAAATATTAAAAACATTCTAATAAAATATTTCCTAGGAAAGATAGTTTAGTCTAAAATAGAACATCCTGTATGGTCACTCACTCACACGCATGCACTGCAGGTCACGCACGAATGTACCTACTTTACCGACCGAGCGACGACGACTCGTTCAATTGCGATAACCGGCTGACTTCGCGATGAATGCACGCCAAGAAACATTCGCAACACTCGGACCGCAGCAGTTTATTTTGTTGTCTGCGTTAACATATTATCATATCAATCCCTACCTACGGTTGTCTGAATATTTAGTGTAATAAAATAATATATTTGGCTTAAGGCATAGTTGACATAAGCTTAGTCAATTAATGTTTTATTTTTAAATTGCACCCAATATTTATCGGTTTTTCTTAGGTAGTTCTTTTATTTTTAACTGTACTTACTTATTTGTTCAAAATAATTTTAAAGAATGTTACTTTTGTATTTAGTTTAATATAATACTTACCTACCTTATAATAGTTATTATAATACTTTACTGAAAGACGAGAACTCTGTGTCTAGTTAAACCTAACATAGGCTTTAAGACACTACTAACCGAAACAAATGTTAACTTTTTATTACCGAAATAAATAAATAAAAAAAAAAAAATAAAGAAGAAGTTATCGCGGAACAAAGACAATGATTTAATTATTCACTGCTTCTTTTATTTATTTCGATTACTGTCGAACGATATTTGTATCATGTAATGTCATGCAGTATTAAAAGCGTTTAGATACCAGGTAACATGTTGCATTTTAGGTTTCTTTACTATTTTATGTCGCCTGTTATTGTTGCAATATATTGATCACTTGTTTGTTTACAATTTTGTTTTATTTTTTATCTTTTGATGACTATCCTTCAGACTTGCTTTGCCATGCAAAGCTTAGACAAGAGCGAGCGAATGCTAACACTCGATCGCGAACGAACCAGTGTAAGCGTTATGGCGAAAGAGTGCGATTGAACGTTCGGTACCGATCGTCGAATCATACTCGTAGCGTTCGCTCGCTCTCGTTCGCTTGGTCTGTACCAAGTCTGTACCACCATTAGAATAGTGAAAGCATAGTGAAAGATAGTAGGTAAGTAAAGAATTTTCACAGTTACTGATATACATAATATTTTCAAGTCTGAAATTACATCGTTGATAGCTTAAAATTGCCTCACTCAAGACGGCGAGGGTTATGCCTCAAGTCTCCCAAACAATAGTAACATCAATACTAATATTATAAAGAGGAAAGATTTGATGGTTTGTTTGAATTGAATAGGCTCCGAAACTAATGGAACGATTTGAAAAATGATTTTTCCATTACAATCCTAAATTTTCCGTGCTGAAGATAGGCTATAGAATATATTGAAAAAATAAGGGTTCCGCATGAAAAATTGTTTTTTGTTAATAAACCCGTACGAAGCCGGGGCGGACCGCTAGTACAAAATAAAACAATGCACAAACAAGTAGATAATGTATTTATACTTAAAAGTATTTTTTACGTAATGTACTTCAGATGAAATCCATAGCGAAATGTATAACAGGAAAAGTAATCTTATTAACTCAATACGGTCTACTACGACTCCATAGCTTCGCTTAGCTCCGTCGTGATCGAAAGCAGCGGCCGCGACCCGAAGCGATTAGTGACTGCAACAAAAAGAAACGTTTACAATTACGAATGGTTTCTCTTGCGTACCGGCTCTGCATCAACAGTAACAGTCTATTTTAGTATGAGAGTAATCCAAATTATGATACATAAGTACTAGCTAGACCTAGCGTTAAATATACATACTTAAGTACTAATTAGACCTTACGTTAAATGACAGGAATTACATGGGCACTGGGCAGGTCAAGCTAATGCGAATTCTGTAAAAATCTAGCTAGAATAGAGGTAAAAAAAATATGTTACGAGTAATTTAAATAGCAGATAGGAAGTTTTGCGCACATTGAAAGTCAATTACTATGAACCCACACTAAAAGAAAATACGAATTCAACGTTTTGAAGTCTATCATGACTAAAATCAACATGTCCATAGACTAAAAAGTTACACTTGATTCAAGTTTGTTTTAAGGCCCAGAGATGGATGAATTTCCCAAACGAACGAAGTACCAAAATATAAAATCATAACATAGGCTTTAAAGGCACTTTTAATCTAAACGTAATGTAAACTTTTTTAGCTGAATAAATAATTATATTCTATGGTATACCGCAGGGCTAAGCAGATTCCCTGCAACAGCTAATAGCAGAACGATTTAGTATAGATACTAACATGTTTCGCTGTGTGCTAGATCCACCATCCCTATATACCTCTAATAAATAAATTAAAAATAAATGATGCCAGACAATCCACACAATCTCATCCACGCTTAGCTTGGGGCTAGATGATGATCTAGCCCCAAGCTAAGCAGAGAGCTTGTGTTATGGGTACAGTCACCAGCATAAATATATGACTATGGGCAGCGCTGCAAAACTATCTGATTATCAATTGAAGGTATAATTATGTGATGATACTTAGGATGTAAAAATATGTGATGATTTACACCCGGCAAAATAATCGTTTGCACCGTTGTAACAGCATAATTATCGGATCACGTAAAGACTGCATTAATATCTGATACAATTAACAGTAAGAAATATCTCAACAATCTGCAAGAATGAACTTTATATACCTTAGCATAGAGCCGTGATTGGAACGAAATAGTTTGACGCTTCTTGAAAAGAGTATCAACCTGTCATTGGATATCGCTGTCTCACGTTTTATGTTATGACATTATTTCAGCAGATTTCTTTTTACTTATATAAATATGAATACAAGAATTTGTTATTATAAGGAGTGAAGATTTGATTGTTTGTTTGTTTGTTTGAATTGAATAGGCTCCGAAACTAGTGGAAAAATTCTTTAACCATTAGAATTCTAAGTTTTCCGTGATGAACATGCGATAGAATATTTAAAAAAAATTAGGGATCCGCATGTAAAGTTTAATAATTATACGTGCGCAATACATTCAACTTCTTGCTATGTTATGGCTCGGCTGCTTGCTTTTTCTCTACGGCCAGTCCCAAGTCCAGTGTCAAAACCCCAATACTGCTAAAAAAGTAAGGGATCTTTAAGAAAACTGTGAAACATAACGCGTTAGTGTGTAAAATATATCTGAAGTTTTGGTTTAATATCCGTGCGAAGGCAGGGCGGACCTTTAGTTTATTAAACGCTGCGGTGGGAAATTTTGATGTCAGCATTTGATAAAAGAAGAATTTTTGGCAAGGAGATTACATTGGTTAAAATGGTATGGTGATAATGCTGGCTTTTTGAATCTTCGAATCTCAACGGTCATACACGAAGGAGTTTTTGATAGATAATCATAACATAACATTGGCCACCGACGACTAAAATGCTAAAATAATGACTTACAACGTGAGCGACAATATCCAATGACAGATTGATGCTCTTTTCAAGAAGCGTCATACTGTTTCGTTCAAATCACGGCTCTATGCTTAGGTATATAAAGTTCATTCTTGCAGATTGTTGATATATTTCTTACTGCTAATTGTATCAGATATTAATGCAGTCTTTACGTGATCCGATATTATGCTTTTACAAAACAAAAGATTATTTTGCCGGATGCAAATCATCACATATTTCTACATCCTACGTATCGTCACATAATTATAAGTTCAATTGATGATCAGATATTTTTGCAGCGCTGCCCATAGTCATATATTTATGCTGGTGACTGTACTAGATGACTGATACTAATATAATATTATTACATACATACATAGATATTTTTTATATTATACATAGAAAACGACATATATATGTATCGTGCTCCTTGTTGCCCGGGCGTTCCCTGCTAATAGCAGAAGTTTTTAGTATAAATACTGACATGTTTCGCTGTTGGCTAGATCCACCATCTCAATGTAGTGCTCCTTGTTGTCCCCGCCGACCGCGACGCTGTAGGGCGCCTCGGGACATAGCGCGGCGCACATCGCCTGCCCCACGCGGCCTGCGCGCTCGCTGGCTTGCACCGGAGGGTTACTGAAATCATTCATCATCATCATCACCAGCCTATAATAGTCCACTGCTGGACATAGGCCTCCCCTAATGAGCGCCAAAGATGGCACTATCATTTGGGGGTTAGTGCCCATAATCCCCACGCTAGGCATGCGGGTTGGGGATCGCAGTTCGGTGGAGTTGTTCAGCAGAGGGCTCTGTTGCCCGCCCCGGTGTGTTTCCCTTAGTCGCCTCTTACGACACCCACGGGAAGAGATGGGGTGGTGAAATTCTATGCCGGCACCACACTGCCTACTGATTTGGTTTACCTGGTTACTGAAATCATTATAATAAACATATTATTGCTCTGCTTAACTTGTGGTTAGATGATGTTGTGTGATGATTGCTGGAATCTTTTCAATAACCAATAATTTATTATTGCTCTGCTTATCTTGGGGTTTGATGATGCTGTGTGGATTGTACAGCAAGAATCTCACATTTTCCGTGATGAACATACATAATTATGCTATAGAGTATTAAAAAAATGTTAGGGTTATTATGAAATCTTCATCTTCTGTGTAAAAACCCAAAATATGTAAAAATTTAAGCTTATAATAATAATGCTGGATAATTCACAAGCCTTTTTTTAAATTTTTGTTAAACAACCGTGCAAAGTCGGAGCGGACTGCTAGTCGTAAAAATAAAGAAACATAACACGTAACATATATACAATCGATATAGTATTTAGGTACATATTATCGCAACCATAACCACGTTTACACAGCTACATAGAATACTAGTAGTAGATGATTGATTATAATTTATAAGAAATCGGAATCGATTTAGGTGTTTCAAATGTATAGAAAAAACTGAATAGTAATTTTACATTTTTATTTTTTATTTCTTATTTAACTTGTATTTTGTGACGTGTCCAAGAGTCCTGTAAGGTCTAAAGGAAATAAAGCACTTTGATTTTGATTTGACATACCTTGATATATCCCAAGTCTTGAGTTTCCCATCTGTACTCGTTGTGACCATGAGCCCTGGTACCTTTTCACTCAGCATTAGTCCTGCACAGAATAAAATCACTTAACAAATCTGAGGCCAAAAAGACAATAATAATTAAATAGGTAGGTAAGTATTCGCCTATTCCCGATTGTCCCTACCCCCTGCGTTCCTACTAGGAACAATCGGGTAAATTCCCGATTAAGTCGCTTCCCGCCGTCTCTCCCTATGTTATATGGAGATATATTATATTATATATTGTAGATATGCGCAGATCTTTAAAACTATGCAACGGATTTTGGTGCGTTTTTTTGGATAGATAGCACTCTATCTATTCAAACTATACTATCCTACTAATATTATAAACGCGAAAGTTTAAGTATGGATGGGTGTTTGTTACTCTTTCACGCAAAAACTACTGAACGGATTTTGATGAAACTTGGTACACAGATAGTATATGAACTGGAATAACAATGGGCTCTTTTACCACGAAAATCCCACGGGATCGGGAGTTACGCGGGTAAAACCGCGGGCACAGCAGGTAATTATATAATTTTGTAAGTATATGTGTAACGCACGTAAGGTCCTGTAGCATTTCTACCTCTGATTACAACATGACCTCATTTGGATTAAATTACATGCTGCCGAATCCTTTTTTATTTTTACAGAAATGTCAATAAATACGACGAGCTCTGTGGCGCGGTGGGCGAAGGTCCGCCGGCGATCAGGAGGTTGCTGGTTCGATTCCCGCCTCAAAACAAATATTATGTACGATCTGCAGATATTTGTTCAGGGTGTTCTGGTCGTTTTTTATGTATAATAAAATATATCTATTTATGTATATCAGTATCCATAACACAAGCTTTGCGTAGCTTGGGGCTAGATGATGCTGTGTGGATTGTCCAGAATTATTTATTTATTTTATAACTAATTGTTTTCCATTCCGCTACAGTAATGTGAGATCCGCTTAATGCGAGTAGAACGAATAAACTTGTAAAACCTGGCATATTATGCCTGTTAACACCATGATAGGTTACCTGTGACT
Organism: Eupithecia pulchellata; assembly: GCA_963931895.1. NCBI lineage: Eukaryota > Metazoa > Arthropoda > Insecta > Lepidoptera > Geometridae > Eupithecia > Eupithecia pulchellata. The sequence continues at coordinate 2,435,416 of OZ007522.1, forward strand.
TCCTTCTCGTGAGCGGATATCGTCCAGAGAGGCTGGTCTTGTCTGCAGTCTACGTACGCGACCTTGCCTTCGTTGTTGCTCATCTGACAAAATATAAAAATAATATGACAACATTCCTAAAGCTTAGGGGAGGAAATGGTGGCAAGCTATCCTAAAACAAAATAAATAAAATAAATAACGAAGGAGAGACGATCACACGATGAACATACGCTATATAAGTAATATTTTCAAATACCTAAGTTAGGGATCCGCATCAATAATTAAATTTTTGTTACATACGCCTGCAAATTAGGGTGGACCGCTAGTCTAAAATAAACTGTAATACATTCTGAATGTGAAATGTATAATACTCACAGCGAAACAGAACGGGTTCTGTAGGTCCCATTGCACGCGCTCTATCTCGGGGTCTAAAATAAACTGTAATACATTGTGTCTGAATCTGAAATGTATAATACTCACAGCGAAACAGAAAGGGTTCTGTAGGTCCCATTGCACGCGCTCTATCTCGGGGTCTAAAATAAACTGTAATACATTGTGTCTGAATCTGAAATGTATAATACTCACAGCGAAACAGAACGGGTTCTGTAGGTCCCATTGCACGCGCTCTATCTCGGGCGGGAGCTGCCACGCGCGGTACGCGTCGGGCGTGCGGCAATCTGTCACCCGGACGTGGCCGTCGCACGAGCCTGACAGTAGAGTCTGCGCTTCCAGGGGGTGGAACTGGATGGATTGGATCTGGGGGGAACAAATCATATGTAAGACGCTGATAGAAATAGAATAAATAATTTTATATTACTTTTTTAACGGGCAAAGAAGCCTTTATTAACAAAGAAAATTACAATAAAATTATCTAACTAAATAAAAGTTAGTATTTACAATTATAAACTACAGGTAAATAAATAAAAATATTCAACTATAAAATAAAAATTAATAAATAATGCTGGAAAATCCACACAGTATCTTCAGCCCCAAGCTAAGCAGAGCTTATGGGTATTAGATGACTGATATACATAATACAATAGGATTAAATAGATAGTTATTTTTTATTATACACCGTGTAACAAAATATGTGTACTAAGCGAAAGGGGGTGAATTTCCACCTCCCAGGGGACCAACTTTTGTTCCACGACTTTTCGAATTTCGATCGGTATTACGGAAAAAACTGCATCAAAGTTTCAACATGGACAGCTGATTTTTTACGAAGGGACAACTCTAAAGGCAGCGGTTTCTTGTACCTGTGACAATGACGTCAGTATGGGCACTGATGTTGTATATAGAAACGACCAGAACACCCCGCTTTTCTATGTTTGTAAAGTTTGACTGACAGGTTTAATATTAGAATGACGGCTCTAAAACAACTGTGTCTGTGTAGACCCAGGATGATTCTGCTCTTCTGGACGGAGAATGGCTGGTTATGCTAGCATATTCTATGCATAATGGACCAAAAGGAGCTCAAATGCGGAGTTCCTATCTTAACCTATCGCAGGTAATAAGTACCTTATCCTCAAAGTAGTCTAGCTTGGTGTGTGGCGTGCCCTGGTCCATGTCCCACAGTAGGACTGTGTTGTCAGCCGACCCGCTGGCTAGGACGTGTCTGTAACAAACGACTTTATAGTTTTACTAACCACCCGCCCCGGCTTCGCACGGGTATTTAACAAAATTGAATTTTCATACGGAACCTTAACTTTTTTTTAAATGTTCTATAAACATAGGCTAGACTAGACGGAATGGAAAAATAAAAAAGGGCATTCATCACGGAAAATTTAGGATTCTAATGGTGAAAGAATTTTTCAAATCAAACAATATCTTGTGAGTGCTTTAAAGAATTTAAAAAGTAAAAGTGTCAAAACAAACTTACGTGTAGTTTCTATTCCAGGACAGATCAAGCACGGCCTTCAGATGTCCGACGCGTTTAGTTTTCTTCCTCTTGTTAGGTTTGATGCCGAGCTTGAAGGCAGGCTCCAAACAGTTCTCTATGTCGAGATCCCACACTTGTATCACTGGGTCCATGCCTCCGAGCGCGCATAGGTTGCCTGGAAGAAACCGGGACTATTTCTTTCATTTTATAGCTTGAATTATGCCGTGTGGTGCCGGCATAGAAATTCACCACCCCAACTCTTCCAGTGGGTGCCGTAAGGGGCGACAAAGGGAGACACCGAGGGGCGGGCAGCAGCGCACTCTGCAGAACAACTCAACCCGCTTGCCCAGCGTGGGTATTATGGGCAATAAGCCCCAAATGATAATAATCTATCTACATTATAGTGTTCATTAGCTGAGGCCTTTGTTCAGCAGTGGACTTTTAAAGGCTGATGATGTGAAATGATAGCTTGTTGAGAGCTTCACTCGAGTTTTTTCCTTACACAAAAGAGCCACTTGAACATGTAGTAGGTATATACAGTGTGTCCATACTGAGTGGAATATTAAGAAAATTCTGCAGCTGGGACAAGGCAAAATATTTTACACACAAAGTGTCCGTGTGTATCTTCCCAACAAAAAATCATTTACAGAAGGAATGATATAAATTTCGCTGGATAGAAAAAAAAGCATAGAAACAATTCAACTTCTTTAAGTTTTTGTTTATATGTCAGACTAGCATTTCACTTTCATCGTCTCCCTCTCGCTCCCTGTATAATTTAGTTAGGTATTTGGCTCATACATACCCGGCTGTGGGTCGGAGGGGTCATAGTTGAGCCACTCGATGCACAACGGGAACCAAGGCAGGATCACGTCGTGGTGCACGTAGAATGACCCTTCTTGCTGGTTGTAGACTGAAAACAAGAATAAACAATAATAATTAATATAACGTTTATATTATATTAATTATTTATTTATTTTTCGGCCAGTTATATTTTCATTATACAGTAGCCGATTATCCGAACGCCGATTAACCGAATCGCCAATATCCGAATCGGTCATAAGCTTAATATAAAAAACTAGCAATCCGCCCCGGCTTTGCACGGGTATTTAACAAAAATAGAATTTTTCATGGGATACCTAATTTTTTTAAGAATATTTTATGGATTATGTTTATAAGAGAGAATTTAGGATTCCAATGGTGAAATGGTGGTTTGTATAAGTAATCATGAGTAGGCTTTGGTCTACCTGCACTGTGCACACAATTAAGTTTCTATCCCCTGTTATTCATATTAGATATAAGACTAAGTAACTGTTTATTTAAAGCAAAAACTACAATAAAGTGTTCATTCATTCGAGTTAACATAGTCGTAGGCCGACCTTCCCTCACCGCGCCGTAAAGGTCGTCAAATAAAACATAATACTCACTGTAAACTTCAAGTACGCTGGCATCGCTCTCCACGTGGCCCACAAGCAGCAGGTTGTCATCTGGCTTTATGATGTCATCCTCTTCATCGCTGTCGGCACCCTCTGTCTGGAATGTTCATTGGACTTTTATTGTTTTGTTGTTTATGTTTCTATTTAACTTCATCATCATCACCAGCCTATTATAGTTCACTGCTGGACATAGGCCTCTCCTAATGAGCGCTATAGATGGCATCATTATTTGGGGGTTATTGCCCATAATTCCAACGCTGGGCATGCGAGTTGGGGATCGCAGTTCGGTGTAGTTGTTCTGCAGAAGGCGCTGCTGCCCGCCCCCCGCTGTGTTTCCCTTAGTCGCCTCTTACGACACCCACGGGAAGAGTTGGGTGGTGAAATTCTATGCCGGCACCACACGGCATATATATTTTATTCTATTTAACTTGACATCACCGAATCGGTTTTGTTCTGTGGGAAGACCAGCGTTGGTTACGAAAAAAGTTTTCGTCTCTTTTAATTTCAATATATTTGATAGCGGTTGAATTTTATTCTATGTATAACAACTCTGGGTTAAATAGTTTCAGTCTCGTAAGCTTATAGGCTTTTTCCAAACGCGAATTCAGTTTTCGAATGGTTTTGATACATGGGTAGGGTACATATTAAAACTAAAATAAATAAATAATACTTGACAATCCACACAGCATCATCTAGCCCCAAGCTAAGCAGAGCTTGTGTTACGCGTGTACTAGAGGACTGATATCATACAATATTATTACTTAAATAAATTTGAAATCAGATGTCGTCATAAGCTAACTGGTCCCCTTTTTATAGGTTAGGTATAAAATACCTATAATCTATGAAAAATTTAACTACGCTGGAGTTGATAAACACAAAAACAGCAAAACTTACTCTTATTTGCACATTTTCACTAAGATCTCCTAAGTTTGGTACAGTGGCTACTGTACCAATTCCAATTGGGTTTACTGCAAAGAAATAAGAACATGATTAATTGATTACCAAGTAGCCTTACTCCATAATAAATAATAATAATAATGCCGGACAATCCACACAGCATCATCTAGCCCCAAGCTAAGCAGAGCTTGTGTTATGGGTACTAGATGACTGATATACATAATACAATATTATTACATAGATAGATATTTTTTATATACATAGAAAACGACCAGAACACCCTGAACAAATATCTGCAGATCGTACAAATATTTGTCCCGAGGCGGGAATCGAACCCGCAACCTCTTGCGTCGCAGGCGGACCTTCGCCCACCGCGCCACAGAGGTCGTCAATAAGACATTTTGTACTAAATAAGTAAGACTTGTTTATGTATTATAGTGTGTAAACCCTCACATTGGGGTAATCTATAGGATATTAAATATTTATCCCAAAGATTTTGGACTAGTCGGGAACTTGATTTTGTATTGACGTCCGAGGCCAAGGCCGCAGGTTCGAGTCCCGCCATAATCGTTTTTTTTTGGCATAAGTATTTAATTTAAGAAATAAGTATTAATTTAGGTCATATAATGTATATGGTATAATGTAGAGTTGATGCTAGTGGTGGTTAAACATTAGCTTTACTCTTGCCAAACTTTTACTACAATATATTTTATAAACATCAGAATTCCTTTCCTTTCCCCTGGCAAAAAAGGAGTCTATTGAACTTGAATGTGTACTTACGAGGTTCCTCCTCATCATAATTGGCAAAGTTGAACTCATCATTGGGATCTGCCGGAGGTTCTCTTGGAGCGCTACTTTCACCTTCTTCCCCACTCTCATCATCACCTTGTTCATGTAAACTGGTGACAAAATATATAAATAAACAAAAAAGGTCTTCTATATTTATAACACAAGAGTCCAGTTCAGTCCAGATGCAGGCTCAACTTATATATAAACAACATTATTGCATACATTTTGTTAGAAGTTCTGTTTAATAATAATTATTAGATATAAATTTTATAATTCATTTGGATCTTAACATGTAGTATAATATTAATTATAGAATTAAAAATAAGAAAATAGTTTGCAATATGTATGTGAAAGGTATAATGGATAATTCTTGAATAGAATACAATTCATCTGTAGGAAGTGGAGCCACATGCAGCTACATAGGTTCAGTGTCTCTGTACACGTGTGCCTGTAGGCCAAGCACGGGGATTGTTCTCTAGGGTAGAATAATCCTAATTTTTTCTCTATTCTACCTTATACAAGAAATCCCGTGCTTGCCCTACTGAGCAAGTTTGTTCTCAAAAGTCCAAAACAGGTATTTTTAGTGGTAATAGAGATGTAACCATTTTAACTTGTTACATGAAGACATAATAAGAGCCAAATTAATGAATTGATGATTGATATAACTCCTTCCGGAATAAAGTTAGGAATATTTTTCAATAACAATAAACTCAACTGAAAATTGGGATGTTGACATTATCAGCTACAGGCACACATATATTGAATTTTTTTAGAAGCTGACCATTCCTGCAAAGTCTACTATTAATACAACGTAATAGTACTTATCAAAAAGAAATCCCTTACATTCTAACCCTCAAGAGAGACCTGGGAGTGAACTTGCGCACAGACCTCGCTAGGTATGTTCTGAAGTGACGAAAGTTCGGAATTATAAAATCAGGACTTACTGTAAATCTTCAGCTGTCTGTTTTATGATTTTTTCTAATTCGGCTTCTGTGAGTTCGATCTGAAAACATGTTCTTAGAGAATTTCAGGATTTCGTTTTGATTGGAATAGAAAATATATTAATAATGTGCACCTACCTTTTCAGGGACGGCTTTAGCGACACCCCGTCTTACAAAATGCATACACGAAATTAAACTGACTGTCTGCTCTTCCATTTTCTGTAATATTTGCGATCTTTTGTAAACAAAAACGTGCAAGGCAAAGCAGGCGCACGAGTATTGCCGAAGGAACGAGACGAGTCAGGGCTGCGTTCACAACCTACGCTCGAGCGCGCTCGGAGTGCAACTAGGTCGTTCATAACCTCAGGGGAAACGCTCGGTTGTTATTAACTAGAACGTTCACAACCTCCGACGGTTGCAACTTTTTACCGGTGTAATTCTCAGACGAACGAATATATAGACCTGAAATACCTACGTGCATACCTAAAGTTAGTCTGGCACAAAGATGGCGGCCTGCTGTAGAGTTGCGCGTATTTTAACATTGAATATCGATAAGTAAGTAATTGAGTTGCACGGAGTTGAATTCAGAAATTTTCGAATATTAGTAAGTAGAAGAATAAGTACATATCTTTAAGCTCTGTTCAGTTTTATTTAAGTTTCTATACCTTGGTGATCCGTAACGGCCGTAACGGGTCATTAGCATTATATTACCCTCCGTCCTATCGTCTAAAAACGGGATACTACAATAGATTTCATCAAGTTCAATAAAAAACGCTATTTACTACGTACAGTACAGCTCAATTCAGTTAATATTAACACTACAACTTCCCCAAGCTTTGGCTGGCACTCAATTCAATGAATATCCTCTATATTCAGTACTAATACTAATATGTTCATATAAGACAATTATTTAGGTTGCCGCGCTCGGCCCAAGGTAAGTTTCGTGTGGACTGCCAGTTTCTGCAGCTTGTACCTTGATGGCGTGTGTGGAAGAGTCTTAGACAATCACTGACCTATCAAGCCCATTCCATCAAAAACTGACCTTTTTTGTAAAAACGTTGGTTTTTGCTGGAGTCGACGCCGGAAAGTTAAATTAATCATTTTCGAACACAAGGTCACTGACCTTTATTGTAAAAACGTTAGTTTAAGCTGGAGTATACAGGTAAGTTAAATAAATCAGTTTCAAATACAAAGTTAGACCTTTTTGTATTTTTGGAATTCTATGTGTCGGGGTATTTCTTCATGTTTTTTTTTATTGCATCGCGATCGCGATAGCTCCTGCGCTGCGGGAAGTGCAGTGCAGCCTCTCCGCCATTGCGTAACAAGGGACAGGCACACTGTGCCTGTCCCTTGTTACGGCTGGCGGAGGCTGCACTCCCTTCGCGCCTCCGGCTTATTATATACCTACACTCTAGGGGCTCCACGCACAAGACCACGTGGAGTCGGGGAACTCTGTGTCGGATCCGCCACTCAAATTGAATCTAATCAACTCTTCCCGGAATGCTCTGTAAAGTTTTTATATTGTTTCTGCATCCATATTTAACGACACACTTTGACCTCTAGCACCGAGGTCATTGAACTTTGGGGTCAAACCGCTGAACCAAAGTTGCACCCCTAGTGACCCTCTTAACGATGCCACAAGAAAAAACATTTGTTATAATATGCCTAAAAACATCTTTCGAAATTTTTCTAAGTCTTTCGCCTTGAAACTGAACGACATACTTTGACCTCTAGCGCCGAGGTCATTGAACTTTGGGGTGGATCACCTGAACCAAAGTTGCACCCATAGTGACCCTATTTACGTAGCCAAAAAAAATACATGTTATATATACATAAAAAAATTCGTCGAAAATTTTCTAAGTCCTGCGTCCCGTAAACTCCACCCCAACCAAAAATTCTGTCCCTGGCACCACACCTTTGAATCTTGGTTAGCTTGGTTCAAAGTTGCTGACGCTGCTGTAAAGGATTTACTTTTATTTTTGTGTTATTGGTACTGCGTCGATGAAATAATTCGTTATCGATAATCGATGTTTTGAAAATACCGAACCCTAACTCTATTTACTATGACGAATAATTTTCTCCTAAAATCACATAATATTCATAGTAAAACATTGAATGAATAAAGAAAAGCAAGCGGATCTTTATAAACTTTCCCACAAACAGCAAAATGTTTGAAAATAATAGAAAATGTAAGAAATTTTGAATGAATTCGGTACCTTTCCCATGCAACGTTATATTTTGATGTTTTTTGTTGATTTTCATGCGACAGCCAAACACTCTGCACATACACTTATAAAATACATTATTCTCCAAGTTTGCACACTATAAAAATGCATAATTATCGCCTATTAACTCTAAATTTCCTTCATTTTCGAATAAAAACAAGTCCGGATGACAACTGATGTACTTGTTGTTGACTGCGACTAAACATGGCGACCGGCCACAGGGGGTGAGGGGTGAGGTATTTTGTGACGTCACCAAAACAATGTTGCCATTTTCAGTCATGATCAAACTGCTGTTGTCCTTTTTTACTCATGATTATCTTCATTAGTCAAAAAGAGATGCCGATATGTAAGTAACTCTGCTGTCGAAATACATCACACTTCTATAACTAACTGTTCGTAACAAGTTCGTATAGATGTTTATGCCAGATCTATATTCCTCTATAATCTAAGGTGTAATTCGATCGACGAAAAACACTCTGACATTGACAGCTGTCATATTTTCCGTTGTCATAGTTTGTTATCTACTTATATATCAAGATTTCTACAGTAAATTTCAAAATTTTCAGTATTTATCAGTTATAGATCGTAGTTACAGTCAGTAGATACAATTTACCTCAAAGTAACCGCAAAACAAAAACAAAACAAACGAACGTCCGGCAACTGTAACGTCAGTTTTGTCATGATAATGTCAACTTTGACGTTAAACAACCGACTCGTTCAGAACCTTTGGGTAAGTTAAAATTTACACCAAACAACCGCACTCTGAGCCTCTGAACGCACCCCAGTTGTTCAAACGTCAAGGTTGACAGTTGACATAATAATGAGACAACGGGTGCATTCCTCAGACGAAGGAATAGAATAGACTTGGAATACCTACGAAAAAAACGTGTATACCTAAAGTTAGTCTGGCACAAAGATGGCGGCCTGCCGTAGAGTTGCGCGTATTTTAACATTGAATATCGATAGGTAAGTAATTTAGTTGCACGGAGTTGAATTCTAAATTTTCGAATATGAGTAAGTAGAAGAATAAGTACCTATCTTTAAGCTCTGTTCAGTTTTATTTAGGTTTCTATACCTACGTGATCCGCAGAGATGTGATTTATTTGAAATACTTCTATTTTAAATGCAAATAGAAAATGCAAAATACCTATTTCGTATTTTGTATTTAAATACCTTTCAGTGAAAAGTATTTTGTATTTTATTTGAAATGCCTTTCGAGATGCATTTTGTATTTTTAATATACATTTTAAAATACAAAATACTTTGTGATTAAGTTGAGCCAACATTACCAGTCAAACAAAACAAAACGCTTGTATTACCGAATTCGACCGATAGAGGCGCCAACTAACCATGCACGACATCTTTTTCTTCTTTGGTCAGAGTGCGCGTCTTCAATGTCAAGTAATGTCTGACAAGTGTCAATGTTTGACAAGTGTAAAAAATTAGTGATGATTGTATTCGAACAACTGGTATTGTTAAAAAGTGTTTTGAATAAAAAATTATATTTATTTTTATCACTTTTTAACAATACCAGTCCAGTTGTTATTAATTAAAAAAAAAAGTGTAATCGCATTGAGTGTATCCTGTGTAATAAATAAAAATATCTGTGATTTGGTCAGGGGGTATTTTATTTTGAAAAAGTATTTTGAAAATACCTATTTTGCATTTAGCATTTGAAATACAAAACGCAATACTATTTGGTATATTGCATTTGAAATAGTAAATCTGAAAAGTATTTTGCATTTTGTATCTAGATGCTTTTTTAAAACCATTTTGTACATCTCTGGTGATCCGTAACGGGTCATTAGCATTACATTACCCTCCGTCCTCCGAAGGAAGGTAAGTTTCGTGTGGACTGCCAATTTCTGCAGCTTGTACCTTGATGGCGTGTGTGGAAGATTCTTAGACAAGCACTGACCTATCAAGCCCATTCCATCAAAAATTCTGTCCCTGGCACTACACCTTTGAATCTTGGTTAGCTTGGTTCAAAGTTGCTGACGCTGACGCTGATTTTTATTGTTGTGTTATTGGTACTGCGTCGATTAAGAACCTATTTTCTTGTTCCCCAAGGTTATTCCCTATGTCTGGCTACGTCTTGCCCCCCCCCCCCCTAGGCCGTGGGCTGGCAACGCTCTTGTGCATATACACTTAGAAAATGCATTATTCTCCAAGTTTGCACACTATAAAAAAGCATAATTATCGCCTATTAACTCTAAATTTCCTTCATTTTCGAATAAAAACAAGTCCGGATGACAACCGATGTACTTGTTGTTGACTGGCACCAAACATGGCGACCGGCCGCTTTGAGGTATTTTGTGACGTCACCAAGACAATGTTGTAATTTTCAGTCATGATAAAACTGCTGTTGTCCTATTATACTCATGATTACCCATAGTAGTGAAAAAGAGATGCCTATATGTCAGTAACTCTGTTGTCGAAATACATCACACTTCTCTAACTAGCTGTTCGTTTCGATGTTTATGCCAACTTCGTATCGATGTTTATGCCAAGTCTATTCTTTATTCCTTCGTCTGAGGTATTCCTATAATTTGACATTGACATACCCTAATTTCCAATTGACGTCCTGGCACCTTTCGAGATTTCTGCCTGCGCTATGGCTATCTTGGGCTATATTGAATTCAGATCAAGAAGCTGGGCGCCTATCAGGAAGAAGGTATGTTTCTTAGTATTTACTATTTTAATAAAAAACATCACAAAAGTTTTAGATTTTATAATACATTTAACTTTGCCATTTAACATTTTTTCTTGACTGTTTATAATATAACCTTTTACAACTCATTTCCCGACCTTAGGTCGCTTGTCAATTATTTTTCCTCTAAATATTGTGGAATTGTACAGTCACCAGCATAAATATATGACTATGGGCAGCGCTGCAAAACTATCTGATTATCAATTGAAGGTATAATTATGTGATGATACTTAGGATGTAAAAATATGTGATGATTTACACCCGGCAAAATATTCGTGTGCACCGTTGTAACAGCATAATTATCGGATCACGTAAAGACTGCATTAATATCTGATACAATTAACAGTAAGAAATATCTAAACAATCTGCAAGAATGAACTTTATATACCTAAGCATAGAGCCGTGATTTGAACGAAATAGTTTGACGCTTCTTGAAAAGAGTATCAACCTGTCATTGGATATCGCTGTCTCACGTTTTATGTTATGACATTATTTCAGCAGATTTCGTTTTACTTATATAAATATGAATACAAGAATTTGTTATTATAAGGAGTGAAGATTTGATTGTTTGTTTGTTTGTTTGAATTGAATAGGCTCCGAAACTAGTGGAAAAAATTTGAAAAATTCTTTCACCATTAGAATTCTAAGTTTTCCGTGATGAACATGCGATAGAATATTTAAAAAAAATTAGGGATCCGCATGTAAAGTTTAATGATTATACGTGCGCAATACATTCAACTTCTTGTTATGTTATGGCTCCGCTGCTTGCTTTTTCTCTACGGCCAGTCCCAAGTCCAGTGTCAAAACCCCAATACTGCTAAAAAATTAAGGGATCCTTAAGAAAACTGTGAAACATAACGCGTTAGTGTGTAAAATATATCTGAAGTTTTGGTTTAATATCCGTGCGAAGGCAGGGTGGACCTCTAGTTTATTAAACGCTGCGGTGGGAAATGTTGATGTCAGCATTTGATAAAAGAAGAGTTTTTGGCAAGGAGATTACATTGGTTAAAATGGTATGGTTATAATGGTGGCTTTTTGAATCTTCGAATGTTATGTCAACGGTCATACACGAAGGAGTTTTTGATAGATAATCATAACATAACACTGGCCACCGACGACTAAAATGCTAAAATAATGACTTAAAACGTGAGACGTGAGCGGCAATATCCAATGACAGATTGATGCTCTTTTCAAGAAGCGTCATACTGTTTCGTTCAAATCACGGCTCTATGCTTAGGTATATAAAGTTCATTCTTGCAGATTGTTGAGATATTTCTTACTGCTAATTGTATCAGATATTAATGCAGTCTTTACGTGATCCGATATTATGCTTTTACAAAACAAAAGATTATTTTGCCCGATGTAAATCATCACATATTTCTACATCCTACGTATCGTCACATAATTATAAGTTCAATTGATGATCAGATATTTTTGCAGCGCTGCCCATAGTCATATATTTATGCTGGTGACTGTACTATAAAAAAAATTGAATGCTATGTACGTTATGTATGCTATTCAGTACATAGTTGTTTTGATTTCTTTGCATTTTCAGAGGTGGTATAATCTCTTTGCAGAGAACATTTACCTCAATTTTTTTTTTCTCTCGATATTAATTCAATGTTTCAGTCTGGCGTGAGTGAGTGAAGTGTTATTTGACTCGAATCCATAGATAAAGTATACCGAATCCGTAGATCCGTAGCTCATCCGTAGAGTGATTTTACCCGAATCCGTAATCCGTAGAGTGAGTATCTTTAATAATCTATCACTAATATCCTAACGTCTTTGATTTTTTTTTTTTTTTTTTGCGTGATCCACCGTCGGCCACATCTTCACTTTCCATCAGGTGAGTGAGATCGTGGTCAAACCTCTGAAGGTCAAACGGCGGTCTATAAGTTATAAAAAAAAAAAAAAAAAAAGTCTTCCCATAGAGTATTAATAAAAAAGTCGAAGAGAGAAGAGAAGCTAGGCTAGAACTTATTATTGGTCACAGAATACCAGTGTTGTTCCGGCTACGGCAATTGCCGTATTAAACGGCTTTCGGGTGGGTAAATCGTCAAGAATACGGCATACGGCAGACATTTCAAAGCCGTATATTATTTGTATGAAATTATACGGCCGGTATCAGAAGCGTTGACAAAAATGATTTTTTTCGTATAACGGAACGCACTAGCGACAGGCTTCTTTCTGGCTAAGGGTTTCCCTGAAGTCATTAAACTAACCTAATAAAATGAGGGGTGTAGTTTCATAACCCGCTATAATGACTTTCTCAAAATTTTCGCAGATTAGAAAAAACTGTTAAATCTTGACCAATGAATCGTAATTCATAGTTTTTGGTCTTGCCGATTAGTCCTGGGCAAGGCGCTACTAATCTTAGCTTTACCAACAGAAATCATAGAGAAAATACTGAATTATAAGCAAATTAAAATTCGTTTTAGAGGATTTTGAAACTAATCTTGCATTATGGCGGGTTTTGAAAATGAACAGTCATATTTTGGCGGGTTTTGCAACTAACCAAAACCAACAATAAGATGGAGGATGGATGGCGTTATGCGATATAATTTTTAAAATAGGGGGTCGGAGGTAGGATATTATTTTATTACTAGGTGTTTTGTATTTGATTACTATGTTTTCAATAATAATACTACCTATATTTTTTTAATTGTTGTGTCATTGACACGTGAAGTAAGAAAAATAGGTAGGTAGGTACTTATGTAACATAGCAAAGATATTTTACCTAAAATGTATTATTTACCTACATTCATAAATTAAAGAGATAATGAAGTATTTTTATAGTTTTTATTTAAAATGTATTAAACACGAGTTTCAATTAGGTATAATGAATTCCTACTTAGATGGATATGTTTCAAATATATAATGGAACTTCTCCAAAGCCTCCAACCCACGACGAACCACTATAACCTAATGGTACCTACGTACATAACTGGCTCAAAACTTTACTTAGTACATCTTGCATAAAACTTTTCTTGCTAACTTTCCAAGAGATTTTTGTTCAATTTTCACTCACCGTTTCTTGCGCTCCACTTCACGTTTCCATAAAGATGGATCGCGTAGCCTCTTCCTCAAATATTTTGGATCACATTTTTGCACAAACTGGGCTAATTCCTCCATTTTTTTGCATGAAATTATTAAAAATCCGAACACTTGTTGCACCACGAAAGGTCACAACCGCCATACTATTTTCTCGATGAGGCGACGCAAATCCGGTGCTGTGATTGGTCGATTGTGTTATAGAGGATTTTGAAACTGACCTACGCTATTATAGTGGCTTTTGATCCTAACATCGTTCTTTACGAGCGAATTTCTCTGTGTTTTAGTGGGTTTTGATAGAAAAGTAGCCAACCATTTCAAAGCAATTTTTAAGAACTTTTGATTGATGGTACTAACACAATATTGGTCAAAAAGCATTATAGCGGGTTATGAAACTACACCCCTCAAATACTTACAAGTGTTGGCACACCTAGCGACTTTATATTTTGTCACTTAGTTATAAATGTTGTATTGTTCTAGTGTGTGCAATGTAAATTTTGTTTTTAATTACAACACTTAACTTAGGACGGCCCTTTCATTTGAAGACTTGAACTAATTTCTGCAATTATTGCTTCAATTTTCAGTTATATTAGTTTAAAGTTATCTTTGCTGGATTGTTACACTGAGATGTTCAATCAACACCTAAAAAAATAAACAGATCATAACTCAGCACACCAAACCAAAATATAGGAAACAGTGACGACTTTTATAGAAAAAAATGCGCTCCAGCTGCCAATGATCCGTTTATTTTTAATTTTTTTATTATAATCCGCCATTTTTAGTAATCTACTAATGGTTAGGATTTTATGGCGTCGGATTAGCGTTATTTGTAAACATTTGTTATAAAAACTTTGAATATACGGCCCGTTTTTCTGATTTTGCCCTAATTTACGGCAATTTTTTGATTAAGATACGGCCACCCTAAAATTGACTTCGAACAACACTGCAGAATAGAATACCTAAACTTGGTTTAGAAGCAAAGCAAGAGAAAGCAAAGCATGTTCGCCAAGTTCTTTCTTTCTTATTTCATTGTTTTTTTCGTTATAGAAATGTTGATTTTATTTTTGTTTAGCGGTTGACGAGAACAGAGAGACCCCATAAATAAAAATCATTATACATCATCAGACTCGGGGATAAATAGATTTGAGCAACTGCAGAATCACAAGGTATTTTTATACAAGCAGAATGATGGATAAAATCTCAAACAACCCCGTCGAATCTGAAAGAGATGTTAACATCGAGGAAAAGCTCCCTGCTTCTACTTCTAAGGATACGATGGAGTGCCGTTCATGTCTTGCCGGGGTCCAGAAAGACGCTTGTGTTGATGTGTTCTGTGCGTGGAATCCTCCGTGGCCAGGGATGGGGCTCTCCATGGCTGAAGATATGGCTAAACTCGCTGGCATTCAGGTTCGTGTCAGTGCCAAAAACGGTATATACCTAGAGTTTTGATGTGAAAAGGTTTGTCTCCTCTAACTACTTTCCTCTTTCAGATAAGTGTGTCAGATCCTCATTCCAAAATTATCTGCAAGACGTGCTGCAATATGCTTCAGAATGCAATCAGCTTTATGCTGAGTGTTCAAAACAGCGACTTTATTCTTAGAAAACGTCTTAAACACAGTTCGACTGAAGAATCATCATGGCCGAAGCCGATTCAGGTTGACAAGAATATAGCAAATGATGCATTGCAAGACATGGAAATGGAAATAGAAAATATTAAACAGGTAATTATATTGGTTAACCTTTCTGTCATCAGTACTAAAATATTTGAACTTCATTCTTTCAATCTTCATATCTCATTTTTATTTTACCGCAGGCAAAAATTGCTGTTCTTTGCCTACAGATCATACCTATACAGCAATGGCTTTTTTTACAATTACAGCTCTCAAAATCTAGAAACTTTATGTTTACATCATATGCTGATGTTCGATGTGCGCAATTCACATAAATGCTACCACTGCATACTGCGTCATAGTGAACATAAGACTTTGACCGTTGTGGCTGTAATGTAAATGATATAGTTATTAGGCATATTTTAAATTGTAATATAAGAGAACTCAAGTGCCTAGATAAACAACAATTTAGGATATTAGACTCTGCTTACCGTAAAATTTTCATTATTCCTTTTCAATAAACACTATCTATTTATCAAAATTTGTTTGGAATAACAGTGTTACTGTTCGGACTGATATAATGAGTTATGTAGGTATGTTAATGCCTAACAAAAATGTTATTATCCAATTTCTGAATGCAGCTGTTTTTGTGGGTTTTTAGGAAGTGGTGTCTGAAGATGAATTCGACAATGATGCCTGCAATGACACACCGGATACAAGATTTGAAACATTTGATATCAAAATAGAACCAGAAGAAATGACACAACAGCACATTGTCATTGACAATAGTAAGTAGAGTATAACTAAACTTACCCCATTACATCAATTTAATATACTCCAGCCAACCTGAAGATAGTTAGGTATAATAATGTTTGTAAACATGGCCCTCATACTTAACAAAATATATCTTTCTTAATGTTGTTTTTTTTTACCAAAATTAGCTTGCATTTGTTGTTAAGTCGATTTTTAAATCTAATAATCTGCTTGTCCAGCCGTGTGGTGCCGACATAGAATTTCACCACCCCAACTCTTCCCGTGGGTGTTGTAAGAGGCAACTAAGGGAAACACACCGGGGGGCGGGCAGCAGCGCCTTCTGCAGAACAACTACACCGAATTGCGATCCCCAACCCGCATGCCCAGCGTGGGGATTATGGGCAATAACCCCCAAATAATGATGCCATCTATGGCGCTCATTAGGGGAGGCCTATGTCCAGCAGTGGACTATTATAGGCTGGTGATGTTGATGTTGAATCTACTTGTTGATTAAGAGTTACTCTCTCCTACAATGCATTGCTGACAATTTTTGAAACCAAATGTTATTTAATCAGTGTATTGAGATTGTACTTAAGGGTCACAATTTATTTTCTAGATTTAATAATACCACCACCAGAGGAGAACCAGACATCAATACCAAATGGTGATGCAGAAACACATGCTGAAAGCAGAGAGGTATGTCTTATTAATAAAACAGATATGGTCACTTGAAATCATGGCCATTGTTTAGACTAAAGAACCGCTGGCAAAAAATTGGCTTTTCGTCCTGATAAGGACAAATATTTGGTAGCGAAGCCTAGCTTTCTTCAATCAATATTTTATTGTACATACTGAAGTAATTTATTCTTAATTTTTTTTTAATCGAAACCTTCTAAAAACCGTACTTGACGTGGTCTGTCACGCTCGGGTGATGTTTCGATCTAAAATAAAGCAGTGAAAGAACAATGCAGTGAAGATGTCCGTAACTATAAGCATGAAACCACGTTCCGGGCATTTTTTGCAAAATCGTTTGAGAAATCGGTTAATCAGACTAACATCCAGAATGGTTGTCGCAGTGAACTCTTTCTGTTTGACAAAAACGCAGTTGACACAAGACGCATGTCGAAATAAATTCGGAAGAAGAAGATAACATGTACTTTCAATATTGTCCAATTTAAAATTACTGGTAAACTAAATTGGACCAAGGTTGAAAAAAGATTTCGCTGCAGCTAGGAAAAAACAGAACCATAAACACAGAGATTATATTTACATAGATAACGCAATTATAACGATTTGTATTGAAACTAAGCGTGCCGATTTTTTTACACCTACTGTGACGTCACTGACGAATTTTAGTGATGGGTAATCCAAACCGATTCAAAGACACCGATGCCGTTGATGCCCCTCCGCCCCGCTACGATTCAACTGTAGCCGCCGCCGTGTCTCGTCTCGCTCATATTCATATATTTTTATATCTGTGGTCCCGCTCGCTCTTACCTCGCGCTCGCCTATGCCAACCACGCCAGCAATCGTCAGTACGTAGCCCGAGTTGTTTGTGAGCAGTCGCGCTTTAGAGCTACTAGATTTCATTATGCATTTTGGATACTTTCGCATAATCTCAAGTAAGTTTCAGGCATCAGTGTAGACATGCATGATAAGAAACAGTACTTTTATATACCTAACTTAAAAATTACAAATTGATTAATATGAATGACATCGATTTTCTAACAGATGAATTATAAAGACATACGAATGATATAGACAGACAAATGATATATTTAAATGGGAGAGTTCGGGGAAAAACTGACAAAAACAGGAAAAACTTCGTTTTGATTTTTCATTTATTTTTCTATAAATCTAGATACCTAAATAGATTGTATTATATTATACTTTGCATTCTTATAATAGTTCAACTTCGAGATTTTTAAGGCAAGAGTGAACTGGCATAATTTGAGCTTGCGTACTCAACCTTAGGCCACAGCCACATCATCGTTTTCTATCAGACGAGATTGTGATCAAACACACTCAAGTCATATATTAAATATCAGATTTAATATTTAATATTTGTTAGACATAAAGCGTAATCATATTTTACTTGTTGTAGGCTATGGAAACAGCAAAATCGCGAAATAAAACCAAAGAAGATATTTTAGAAGCCAAAAGAAGAGCTAGCCAAAAACGTCATGAACAAATAAAAAAAGATTCGAAACTAAGTGCACTGAGAAAAGAACAACAAAAACAAAACTATGCAAAGAGAAAGAGAGAGAAGCGTGTCAAATCTATAAAAGATAAAAGTACAGATGAACAGCAAAAACAAAGACAGAAGTGGCGTGAAAATTCGAGAGCGTATTACAGCAAAAAAAAAGAAGGATAAGGAAGTACTCCAAGTGTATATTAGGGAAGAAGAAGAGGAGGAAAGTGAATTTATGCGGCAGTGAAATAGATCCCTTACTCGTTGAGCCGTCATATTCAGCGATACAAGACACAAAGAAAAAAAATGTTGTTACTGTACTTTCTGACGTAAAAGTAAACTATAATCTTACAACGCAAAAAAATGTCGTATCGCCCAATACCAGGTCTAACTGGGAATATAATTGAGGGGTGTAGTTTCATAACCCGCTATAATGCTTTTTGACCAATATTGTGTTAGTACCATCAATCAAAAGTTCTTAAAAATTGCTTTGAAATGGTTGGCTACTTTTCTATCAAAACCCACTAAAACACAGAGAAATTCGCTCGTAAAGAACGATGTTAGGATCAAAAGCCACTATAATAGCGTAGGTCAGTTTCAAAATCCTCTATAACACAATCGACCAATCACAGCACCGGATTTGCGTCGCCTCATCGAGAAAATAGTATGGCGGTTGTGACCTTTCGTGGTGCAACAAGTGTTCGGATTTTTATTAATTTCATGCAAAAAAATGGAGGAATTAGCCCAGTTTGTGCAAAAATGTGATCCAAAATATTCGAGGAAGAGGCCACGCGATCCATCTTTATGGAAACGTGAAGTGGAGCGCAAGAAACGGTGAGTGAAAATTGAACAAAAATCTCTTGGAAAGTTAGCAAGAAAAGTTTTATGCAAGATGTACTAAGTAAAGTTTTGAGCCAGTTATGTACGTAGGTACCATTAGGTTATAGTGGTTCGTCGTGGGTTGGAGGCTTTGGAGAAGTTCCATTATATATTTGAAACATATCCATCTAAGTAGGAATTCATTATACCTAAGTGAAACTCGTGTTTAATACATTTTAAATAAAAACTATAAAAATACTTCATTATCTCTTTAATTTATGAATGTAGGTAAATAATACATTTTAGGTAAAATATCTTTGCTATGTTACATAAGTACCTACCTACCTATTTTTCTTCCTTCACGTGTCAATGACACAACAATTAAAAAAATATAGGTAGTATTATTATTGAAAACATAGTAATCAAATACAAAACACCTAGTAATAAAATAATATCCTACCTCCGACCCCCTATTTTAAAAATTATATCGCATAACGCCATCCATCCTCCATCTTATTGTTGGTTTTGGTTAGTTGCAAAACCCGCCAAAATATGACTGTTCATTTTCAAAACCCGCCATAATGCAAGATTAGTTTCAAAATCCTCTAAAACGAATTTTAATTTGCTTATAATTCAGTATTTTCTCTATGATTTCTGTTGGTAAAGCTAAGATTAGTAGCGCCTTGCCCAGGACTAATCGGCAAGACCAAAAACTATGAATTACGATTCATTGGTCAAGAATTAACAGTTTTTTCTAATCTGTGAAAATTTTGAGAAAGTCATTATAGCGGGTTATGAAACTACACCCCTCAATTGTTAATCTTTGAATGTCGGAAAAAGTTTAAATGAATTAAAATATAATTAAATGTTTCATACTAAGTTATTTGACTTAAAATTACATCCATGGACCCTCTCAAGCTCCATTGCTGCACGCATGCCTCCCCCTAATAAGCGCCTTATTGGCTTTTATCACAGGTGGGGGTAGAGCCCAGAATCCCCACGCTGGGCATGTGGGATGGGGATTGTTGGCAATACCTTGGGCACTACTGTAACACATTAATTAGATAGATAGCGTTTACTGAAAGAAATTATGACTATTTTATGATAAGTAGAACCTTAAATCCTAAATTAGGTTTATAGGTTTGTTGTTTTATAGGTCTAGACACTAGAGTTCTCTACTACAACAATCGAAAATAAAAAAAAAAATCAGTAACCTCATCTTCTTTTTCAATGACTTTTAGGATATCTATAGTGGGGCACCGTTTTTTTCAACAATCTCAACTTTTTTCCTTCAATGAAACTAATATTTTCAAAATGTATGAAACAATAGTACTGTGTTTAGTCGGGAAGTCTTTCCGTCCCGTGGCCGCAATCCATTTTTCTTTTATGATTGGATCATGTGGGAAACTAAAAAAAACAATATTTTAAATTTATAAACACATTAAATATCTATCATCGTATATGTTGAAAGGATAAACAAAAACACATTAAATATATGAACCCTAAAAATATTACTCTCCTCTTTTAAAGCCGTCGTGTAAAATTTGCTCCTGCATGAGCTTGTTTTCCATTCGTCTGTCCGATATCGATAAAAACCGATTATTAATATATAGACGAATGAGAAATTGCCTATATCACGAAGTCGAAGCGATGCGCGACAGTATCGCTTGTTCCGATATTCATCGTCTCCTAACACACAACGTCAGATCAAAGGTCCACAGCAAACGCGGCAACACGTAATCTATACTAATATTATAAAGAGGAAAGATTTGATTGTTTGTTTGTATGTTTGTTTGTTTGTTTGTTTGTTTGAATTGAATAGGCTCCGAAACTACTGGACCGATTTGAAAAATTCTTTCACCTCTAGAATCCTAAATTTTCCGTGATGAACATAGGCTATATAATATTTCCAAAAAAGTTAGGGATCCGCATGAAAAATTCAATAATTGAACCGTGCGCTGTATATTCAACCTCTTTTTCTATTATGGCGCGTCAGAATAGAAAAAGAGGTCGAATATACCTAATAGCGCACGGTGCTTGCTTTTTCTCTACGGCCAGTGTCAGTTATGGAGTGTCAAGTCAATGTCAAAAATCCCAATGCTGTTAGAAAAAGTAAGGGATCCGTATGAAATCTGTGAAGCCCATCGTGTTAGTGTGTATAGTTCTGAAATTTATGTTTAATACCCGTGCGAAGCCGGGGCGGGCCGCTAGTGAGAATATAGTTTAATAAATTTTAATTTAGGTATATTCTGGGACTCACACACAGCTTGAAATAGATAAAAAACAGTTTTAATATGAATTTACGCATAATATAATTTTAGAATAACGTAGCTGTGATATTAAATATATTCCTGTCTTTGGGAGCTCGAAAGTTTTGGTCTATTGCAGTTAATTTAATTATCACGCAACGAGGAATTTTTATAGTTTTTGCGGCCGTCCGGCTGCAACAATGGACGCGCGCGGACTAAAGCTAGCGGCGACCAACCTTGACGATTGGTCGGTGTTCGGACACGCGAAGTACAGCATTTGCGTTATCTATGTAAATATATATCTGTGACCATGAACAAAGCTCGTGGCACAGTGAAGAGAACAGCTGGATTGACAAAAAGTTGCGAAGAAAAAAACATTCTTGGAAATCTTCGAACAGAAATGATGCCTTGATCAGGAATAAGTCACTCATTAACACCGCGTTGGAGATGTGTACCTCTTTCAATACCATTGTCATGGTAAACTGAATCTGTTAGATACTGATTACCTACTCTTGCTGTATACACCTTTTTCTCTGTTACAACATCAGGAGAAACATGACGGCAGCCTGAATCAATAAATTTCAGTTATAGTACAGTCAGTGAAAATAAGGAACAAGAAGAAGCTAAAGAAAAACTAAGGATAGAAAGAGAAATGAAGAAAAATATCAAGTTGAAAACATGTAACAGTAAACGTAATATAAACCATGTTTTAACAAAAACAAAGCCTCAACCAGGTAATTGTCATCGTAATTAGGCTTAGAGTAATAATACAGTAATAAGTTATTTGAACTTTGGTGACAAGTATATGTCTCTTTTGAAACAAATAAACGACCAAGGCATTGTGTGGGTGTGGTTACGGAAATTAACAATCAAGGCAACAAGATAAATGTTGATTATCTGCGCAAAAAGGCTCGAAGATGTTTTTAAAATAAAAAGTATCATAACGTTAACTGATTATTATGGAGGCTAGATGACGCTGTGTGGAAGCTGTTAAAATTAATTTACTTATTTATACTTAGTTAGCGAAATGATGCTCATTTAATATAAAATCTTTTAAAGAATTTTGCCTTTTATTTTGTTCAGAATGAGTTCCAAACTATTCACAATTAAGGAAAAATACTACAAGAGTAAAAACACTTGAAAAAAATTATGTACCTACCGCATAATGTACCTAAGACTGCAGTCTTTACCAAAAACATTGAATTTTCTTGGAGAATAGACAAAAACACATTGAATTCCGCTTAATCGTTATCTATTGGTCCAATCCAACAATCCTTTCTTTTTTAAACTTTGCCTTTACAGAAAATGGATGAAAGAAACACGATCATCGATAATTGGACGCGTAAAAGGGAGCAAGCTAAATCACGCATGCGAAAATATCGCAAAAAAAGACAAATGGCAGCCATGCTCCAGAAACAGCAAGCAACGGATGAAATGAGGGCAAAACAAATTGAAAAAGAAAAAGCACAACGAAAAAAGGAATGTTGCCGAGCAAGATCCAGAAGATATCGCGAAAAGAAACGTTTTGATGCCCTAAAAACTGATTCCCATTTGATGACTAACTCAGGAAAGCCTGGGCCTTCGTACGCTGATCTACCTTTGACAATCACGATTCCCAGATTCCCGAGTAAAACTCAGGATGATTCGCCGAAGTGAAATCCTCTACATAAGTACATAACATATGTATTTATTATTAGGTAGGTAATTTGTGAAATTGTGTGATTAAAAACTCTGGAAACCATTGTAAAAAGCTAATTCCTGCCAAATAACATCGACAAATGCGACGAAACGAGCATTTCTACCGTCCAATACTCCGAGCAAATATTGGCCGCGAAAGTACAGAAGAGAATAGGTTTTATAATCAGTTGTGAGAGAGAAAAACATATAACTCTGTGCACTATGATTGCTGCTGGTGGATACATCGCCCAGATGTATTTTTCCACAAAAAAAAAAAAACGCCGACTTTTGGAAAGGATGGCCCAGTTGGGGGCTATTTACTAATGCTCAAACAATGTTTGGATCAATGATGAACTTTTCTTTGAATGGCATAGACAATTTTCACTGCATGCCAAACCTTCTGGTGGCATGCAGTGAGGTGACATTTTTGGGTCACTCAAAGCAGCAACAGAAGAGAGTGTGAGCTTATCATTATGAGTCATCTTGGAGAAAAGATAATGCCTTATGATGTAGCTTACTTGGTTAAAAAGGCATACTCGGGTGTCGCCTCTGTGAGAAAAGGCGAAGGGGTTTTCAAGACAACTGGAATATTCTCCATAGACCCCAACGTGTTCTCAGAAGAGGACTATGATCTGGCTGAAGTGCTTCAAATAGAACCTGTCATAATTCAAAATGCTGCTGACTCCATTTCAGAACCAGAACGACTGCTGATGTTGTTGACACCACCTCAGGATCAAGGAGTATATCCCAATAATGCAAATTTCTATAATAAATGCATAACGAAAAGTTTTGGTTTAATTTAAACTCCCGCTTAGGTGACCCCATTTGCAACATGTCATAGTCCATAAGGGGGGAATTAGGCAAAACTTTGTTTGGGAAAACCATGGGAAAACAAACATTCAGCAGTTGATGAAGGCCATACAAAAATTAAATACAAATATACAAAAAAATATTTAGGTTCCTTGGTAGAAATTCAAAAGCACCTCACGCTCGTGCTCTCGACGAGAGGCACTACACTCTGATATCAATTGAAACAAAAACGAGAGGTTTCAAGGCCAGACATGATGCACCATGTGTGTAAAGCTGTATGATGCACCATGTGTGTAACGCTGTATATATCTGCACAACATATAAATAAATAAAACTCCCTATTACTCAGGCCTGGGGTACACCCAAGACCGTGTAGGTACTGACGCTATACCTAAATTCCCAAATACCTCAGCGACCTATACTCCAAACTCTGTAATCATTGCGCCTAACATTCTTGTTGATTTTTTGACAGAATTTGTAGAAGTCGTTGTTTGCCTTTTATGAATATCTGTTAAGTAATTGTAATTTATTAAATTCGACCTTCAATCGACTCGACGACAACGCCAAGAAACTTAGGTGTTTGGGAATTCGGTGTTACTTTTTGTACATATCTTCCCTTAACAAGAGCATGATCACCCCTCTATAGAAAAATTATTGTATTTAGGTTATATTTGATTGTTGGCAGCTCCAGGATGTGAAAGAAGAACCTTTATCTGATGATGAGATTGAAGCCGCTCCTGACATCGAGAAGGATTGCATGCTGTGCATGAAGGCGTTCCATACTGTAAGAGGGCTGAAGGTAAACTGAAATTAGATTAAGTTTTTTTTGGTAGTTTAGGTATTATCTGTGTTTTAAGTCAGATACAGCTTTGAGGTTATAGAAAGGATTTGGTCCTGGAGTATTCTCCCACTATTATAATTTTAACTTTGCGTAGTTGATCCATAAAATTTGCTTATTGTACCCTTGAATTAAAACAAATCGCTAAACTTAAGACCACTTTATTTTGTATATTATGTGATGCCCTTAATAAAGAGTCCTTAATAAATAAATAGTTAATATGTTCCAGGCGCATGTGATAGCAGTGCATTCGTATGACTGTGTCAGGACGCCGCCGAAACCTCCCGTCAACAGGATGATAGAATGCCCAATATGTAACAGATGTGAGTAGTGAGTAAAATGTATTTAAGTTGGAAATATTCTTGCCGTGTGGTGCTGGCATAGAATTTCACCACCCCAACTCTTCCCGTTGGTGTAAGTGGCGATTAAGGGCGACACACCGGGGGGCGGGCAGCAGCGCCCTCTGCAAAACAACTCCACCGAACTGCGATCCCCAACCCGCATGCCCGGCGTGGGGATTATGGTCAATAACCCCCAAATGATCAATAATGCCATCTATGGCGCTCATTAGGGGAGGCCTCGAGGTCCAGCAGTTGACTATTATAGGCTGATGATAATGATGATGATTCTTGCGTCGAGCGCCCTGTCACAAGGGCGACATAATACACTCGTTGCATATTTATTTGAAACTGCAACACAATAAATAAGGTAAAACATTATTTGTGCGCTGTCAAAAGCCAAAAAGGAAAGCTCTGCTCGAAGAGCAAAACACAGATTGTCAGTAGTGCCCTTTGAAGCTACACAAAACAAATAATGTGTGACCATGTTGTTACACTGTTTGTGCGAATAATAAATAAATAAGTGTATGACTGATATTCTTAATACAATACATTAAGTTGATAGTTATTTTAATTATAAATATAAAAAGACCAGAACACTCTGAACAAATTTCTGCAGATTGTACAAACATTTGTACGGCGGGAATCGAATCCCTTCACTCACCGCGCCACATCGACAAATCTTTGTCAAAATGAAAATGCGCTTATGGGTAGAGGGCGGTTTTTGGCGGTTCAATTTCGCCGTCGTTGCTGTAGGTATTACTTTGTCTGGAATTGGAAACCAATAAAGAAGAAATAAAAATAGGTAAACATAAGTACGCAAGTTATATATAATGGCTTTTTGTCACAGGTTTCGAGACGCGAATGCAATTATACGTCCACGAAACATGCCATAGTAAGTTCGCTTGCTACGTCTGCGATAAGAAATTCGACAGTTTTCATCAACTCAGTACACACCGAAACAAGCATTGTAAGAAGAGGAGCGTCCTGCCACGGTTGAAGACTTTGGATGACGTTAGGAGGTATGGTACCTATACAAAAAATTGTTTTTGTCCGCAGCTGTGTGGATCATAAATCCAACACCCCTGCCACACCAGAAAAACGGCTTTAATTTGAATCAGAGCTTTAATTCCTTACATTTAGATACACTTTATAGTGACTTGCCTACCGCATGCTTCAAGCGATTCGCCTTCGCGATGTTTACTAGTTTTTTCCCGTCACCGCAAAATGCATCTTAATTGTGTTGGACGTACGAGTGCGAACCTATCAGCACACGCGGATTATGCGCAAATTGGCTTTACTAAACATGTTGTAGACCAAAAAAATAATCGGGCAAATGTTTGATGTCTTTTCAAAGAACACATTTACACATAGTTTTATTTTATATTAATACTATCTGCATCCTAAGTCAAGGTAGGTATGTCCAATTTATAGGCTGAACGAAGAATTTTGACATAACATATCGCTCATAACATATGCTCTCTGTCCGATTCCTTCAGTGATTTTATTTTGCTTTCGAGTTGGCACTAGAAACGACACTTGCGTGAAATCTACCAAATAGTTTTAACCTGATCCTTACGAGCTGTAATGGAAACCTTGTAAAAAACCAATATGCAAGTAGAAAAATAGCGAATATTTACTTGCAGAATCGCGGGGCACGGCGGAACAAAGACATTGCAGATATTCGACATGAAAATACCGATTTCACGAATAAGAGAACTGCAAATCGATGAAAAGGACCCTGGTGTCAAGGAAGAAAACGGAAATAAAATACAGAAAGCAGGAGGTAAAGATAAAAATGATATACTGGGCAATATCTTGAACGAAAACGTGATGTCGGTTATTGTGAATGTTCGATTACCGTGCGAAAATATCGTGCAACCAAAGAAAGAACAAAATTACGATAAAAATCCAATAGAAGAACAGATTGATGACATTGAAATGCTTATTCCTAAAATAGAACTTACTGAAGAACCAGACTTTAGTAAAAAAATAGCAGGACGATCCAAACGGAAGAAACAGTCAAAATCTTTTAATCCCCGTACGTTGCCGACCAGTACATCTAGAGAGATAATTGATCAAGAAACGCCATCGTTGAAACTTCCAAAAAAAATTAAAGAATTCCAAGCATTTCTTAAGAAATCGAGAAAGATGAAGCGTGAACAACAATCTGAAAACCAGGACTTGGA
The DNA here is from genome assembly GCA_963931895.1 of Eupithecia pulchellata. NCBI lineage: Eukaryota > Metazoa > Arthropoda > Insecta > Lepidoptera > Geometridae > Eupithecia > Eupithecia pulchellata. The sequence continues at coordinate 2,462,794 of OZ007522.1, forward strand.
TGATTTGATGACTGCAACGAAAATACTAAAGGAAGAGCAGGAAATAAAAGAAAAGACTAAAATAGAAGATAAAAAGAGGATTATCAGAATGAAGAATAATGGAATTGGCTGGACTATAAAAGACGGACGCGTGGTCGCGAAGAAGAAAGTTGACCCGCTGTATCCATGCAGGAAGAAATGCACTTTGAACATCCCAGAGGAATTCCGGCAGCGGTTTTTTGATTATTTTTGGAGCTTGAGCTACAGGCAGCAGCAAAATTTTGCTGCCAGTCTCATCAAATGCAAATTCCTCGACAAAATTCCAGACTTGGCCGGTATCGGACCTAGAGACCGCAAATGTACATTTTCTTACCGTTTGAAATTGGATAAAGAAGGTTACGATATCTGTAAAGGATGTCTTATTCAAACTATAGGGGTACAGAGCAGCAATTACCTCATTAATATATGTAATAAAGCACTTAAAAAGAAAATGAGGGTTACAACGGCGAGCAATAAACAAAACAAAAAATTTAATAGATTAAAATTGTTAGAATCAACGAAAATTCTTCCTTTGGTTGTAAGTACATGAGGTTGATAAGATGTTGTGATATGAGCAAACTACTTTTACTTAAGATGCAGAATAGATTATTTGTTATGAAATGTTCATGGTTTAAAAATGCTTTCGTAAAAAAGCTGGCACAGTATTCATAATATGACCACTCAGAGCACAAAGTGAGGTTAAAGTTAAAATAAAGTAACTTAAACCATTTGAGTTCTCAACATTTCGGCACAGTCGTATGTTCTAAGACACAAAATTATATATCAAGTTTTTATGTAGTGCTTTTAGTTGTTATATTTCTATTTTAAGCATGCTCTGACTGAATTTTCACCAGAAAAATATTAATAAAAATTTGTCCTATTGCAGGCCGCCTCAACCAACGAAAATCAAAAAGTTCAATAGCTCACACCTTAGAAATGTGTTACTGCATAACATTAACAATGTCCAAAGTGAAAGTGCCCCTGAAGTTCCCTTAGACATTAATAATCTATCAGAAAATATCAAAACACAACATATAATAAATCTCATAAAAGTGAACTCGAAAATAGGTAAAGAAGAAACAGAAAGAAATACAGATGAATCGAATAAAGTAAAATTTAATACTAATGGACTAGAATTAATCAATGAGGCTCAAATGGAAGACAATATTGAAGTACCATGCCCAATAGAACATTTATCCAGTGGAATAGATTCTGAAATATCCAACAAAGTCATTAAAATTGAAAATAATGAACAAGAAAATAATTCAGATAGAGAGATTGAAACAGACACTTCGTGTATTAAAATGAAAAAATGTACTAATTACAAAAATAACTGCAGAGATGATGAAGTGGCAAATGATAACATTAGCGAAATGGAACAAGAAAGAAATATTGGTTATAACCATGAAAATGTGTACAAAAATGAAGATCCTAATTATGAAAATGACGTAAAAGATAATAAAGTGACAAATGATAAAATTACCGAAATTCCTAGTATCACTATTTGTATAAAAGAGAGCTCAGAGTTAAGTAAATCAGAAGAAAGTAAAGAAACCGTTCAGTTGGCAGAAATTACATCTGAAATAAGCTCAATTGAGACTTTACAATCGGAAATAAATAAAACTAAAGACACACTAACACATAAGTTAGATTGTCAAACAACACCAGAACAAATAGTTAAAAATGAAAAAAATGATCAAAACGAGTTGCATTCTAAAATACACTTGGAATGTATTACAGAAGAGAATCTGGAGATACAGTTAGGAGCACATTCGTTTGGCAAAGAAAACGATATGGAGACTGATAACAAAATTAAAAGTTTATAACAATAATAATAAATAATGACAATCCACACAGCATCATATAGATGTTTGGAACAAGATTGTATGTTTTCTATAATAATTAGTTGTTGCAAGTCATCAAGCAACAGCTTTGTAGTTGCAACTACGCTAAACCATTTTCAATTTGATGCAGCTTCTCTACTTTATCTTAAAAGTTAAAATTGAACAAAAAAATCATACTGATCACTTTATTTCAGTTTTACATGTAATTTAATTTGTATTTTGTCACGTCAAGTCTACTAATTTGATATCTGTCAATTTTATTGGTTGTTTTTATTAAAACTCAAATACTCCTGTTGTATTGTTTGTAAACATAAGAAAACATTGTCGCCCAGGGGCTACTTGGTAATCCACTCGTTACAAAGGCGTCAGGGCATATTTAGTACTAGCGATTTATGAACATAGCTGTACCTACGTACATATTACTCTATGCAAGTTCGTAATTCACTATTCCTGTTACACTTACTAAATAATGTGCTATTTTCATGTGTATCAAAGCAATTTGATTAATATCAAAGCGTTTTTATTGAATATTAATATTGTACATATTTACATAAGAATGATGTCTAATGAACTCAATATATAACACTTGTAATGTTGATTTGATACCTTACAACCATCGTAACAGTAGATCGAATGATATCTCCATTACTGCTTCATCTTATTCGACAGACTGATATTAATTTTAACTGTATTTTAGTGATATTTATTTGTAATCGTGATTAAGTCGTTACTCGTAGTAATAACTTTAGTGTATATTTACTGTAAATTTAATGGTAATTAGTAATTAAACAGTGATAATTATGTACACACGTTGTATGATTTTTGTCTTGGAAGTTGGAAGTCCTAAAGCGTTCCGTTGGCATTGATGTCAGTAGCTGTAGCTTGTTATTATAAAATTGAGGTAGCCAATATGTGCAAAATTTGCACCCAAGGAATGGTTTAAAGAGATGGGCTCACAATATACTAGTCCAGTATAACATAATGAACTTTTCTCTGAAGGGTGACTTTTTTCACCCGTAGGAAGGATGAATTGACTTAAAATATATTGGGAAAAATATAAGAAATAAATATCAATTAGAGATATATGGTTTTCATCTTATTGACTAATACTGTATGAAAATGAATACTGATTAATATGTGAAGTACTAACGTGAAGCTTATTTCCTGCAATTAGAAAAGAAGTGATTAAAACCAATAGATATAATTTTTTACACTTTAATAATACTATTCAACAATGCGTGTTTGGTGTTTAGGAATGTTTTGTGCTAGAATTGCACCAAAAAACACTAGAAAAAGAAATTTTACCATTTTTACAATAGATAAAAATAAATTAAATATTTGGACATGAAACATTATTTAATATTTCGAAAAATATAAGTCTATACAAAATAACAATCACAGCTGTACATTTCACAAGTAATGTGCATAGGTCACATTTCTGTTGAAAAGACTGACGTAGGAGGGTTATATTCATGCGGATTACACGGACGTTTTCATAAGTAACTAGTTTTAGCCCGCGGCTTTGCGCGTAATACTCCTAGAGTAAAAAGTGTCCTCCTATACCATACATCCCTACCAAATTTTATTAAAATCCGTACACCCGTTTCGACGAGAGAAGGTAACACAGAAACTTTACTTTCGAAATTAAATATAAGTATGGGTTACCACCAACTCAGAGAATCTTTAACACGTTCATTGCCGTCACGTTTTTCATTATGTTACGGTGGACGCACCAGGTGCGTCAATGGAATAAAAATTTAACACGCAGGGTGAGTCGGTAGCTCTGGACGTGTTGATACTCACTGCAGATTTTCAAAATCCTGTTGCAGTGATTATAAAATTATTAAAAGTTGGAAAACTTGAGAATTTACGAGCGAGACTGCCGTATCTAAATCGTTATGCAAATAGCGTACTAGAGTAGAGATCGTTCTAGAACCAATACTTCATGTTAAAGATAGCATAACATCACATTCTATTTTTATTTATTGGACGAAAAAATGTAGCATTTGTTGGAAATTTAATTACAAATACCTACAAGAAATAAAGATTGACTAAAGAATATACAGAAACAAGTACAGATTGATTAAGAATTTGACACGTTAAAATATTCGTGATATCACAAGTCGCAACGTCCAATCAGAGCATTAATTTTAATATCCCGAAAAAAACGTTTCAAAACAATAATATGTGCTGAATACTGTAATAAATCTAATTCCTGTTGAGCTCGTTCAGAATACGTAAAATATACAGAAACAGGTTCAGAATATCCATGTATAGGTTGATAGTCGCTAGGATATACTCCTCCGGGGAGAGAACAGTCATCATTTGCTGTGTGTCGAAGATGAGGAAGAATCCGAAGAATATTGCGCCGGTGAAGGAAAGTGCTACCTCGAAGGCTGAAGACTGGATGAAGATTTGCAGAAGACCGCCGATTATCAGGACCGACATGCCGGCGACGAGGCTGGAATTAAATATAAATAGGTTACAACTTATAGTGAATTTTTAAATTGCGAGGAGTGAATACTGCCATCGATTCTTGGCTGTAACTTGAAGAACATATAGTCGCCCCGTGACCACGACCACTAAATTGTTGCAACGCGATCGAGATGTAAATAACAATAAAAGGTACGCGATAAATATCCGACAAATAGTTTGATACAGGTTCGTGGTGGATGTCACAAACTTCCTAAGGCTTAACCAGCAACGGGTTAAATCCGACTGCGTATTTTGATGATGAAATAGGTAATGTTGGAAAATTTACACAACATCAAGCCGTAAGCAGAGTTCTAATTAAACATTATCAAACCGTAAGCAGAGTTCAAATTTAGCATTATTTTAAATTTCAAGTAAATAGGTGCGGCTTAGATCTCCGCCGGCGACGGATGAATGTCCCATACAAACGTAGTAGCAAAATGATTTGTAATTTGAGCATATTTTCACCATGATCTGCTGTTATTTCTATTTAAATAGTATTTATCTAGGTTCTAATAATAGCAAACCATGGTGAAAATATGCTCAAATTAAAAATGATTTTGCTACTACATTTGTATGGGACATTCATCCGTCGCCGGCGGAGCCTTAAGGGGTCGATATCTAAGCCGCACCTATTTACTTGAAATTTAAAATAATGCTAAATTTGAACTCTGCTTACGGTTTGATAATGTTTAATTAGCACGAAACGTAAAACCATAATAACTCGACAGCTACGAAAAATCAGGGAACATGCATAGGTTATTTATTTTCAGGTACGTACCCCCCAGGCAGGAGTAAAGGCAAAACAAATCTGACTTGAGCGACCTCAAGCGACCTAGACCTCGTGAGAAGGAGTGTAAGGGTAATTACGAGTAGGTTGTACTAATCAATAGGCCCCGATCAATATCATGTCAGACTCTACCGTTGCTAGCGATTTAATACAAGCTTGTCATGGAAATTCTAAACCTCCATAACCTAACTGTAAGGACGAAATATTTTTCTGACAAACTTTAGAGTTACGAGTATCTCTTAAACCCCTTATTCAGGGCAAAAATTACAATGAAATAGCCAAATTACAACACAATTGAAACAATTGAGCTAACTGCAGACTATGGTAAACAATCGTTAGGTAGCTCCACTAATCCATATTAATACCCGTCCCCAAGACGCTGGCTAGTCTCGCTGTATGGCAATGCTAAGTGACATAAGTCAGAGTGAGAAATACCAGGGCCTTTATTCACTATTGCGAATTCCAACGTGTTTCACAGATATGACAAGACAGCGGCGTGGAATCGAACTAAATCGTATTTATAACATTGTGACGTCACACGGTTTAGGCAAGGAATCTTCTATTTCATAGAGAATAAGGCCCCAGTTCCTACCATGACCGTAGGTAGGAATAATCGGGATTTTTTTTTCGATTGTTCCTAGTAGGAACGCTGTTGGTAGGAACAATCGGGAAGAGGCGTAGCAACTGTATTATGTTACAGACAATTGGTTATAAACTTACCCATATCCAACAAAGGAGAAGTCGCGTTTAGTGTTGAAAGTGAAAAGAGTGAGTGCGAACACGACAGCGAAAGTGAGGGCCAGGGCTTGGAGTACGATCACCGTGTTGTAGTAGGAGACGACCACGCCGATAGTGTAGGCTTGGACTGCGGTCTGGAAGGAGAAAGAGGCAGTTTTGTTCTATACTAATATTATAATGAGGAAAGATTTGATTGGACACAACAGGCTCCGAAACTTCTGGACCGAACTGAAAAAATATTTGACCATTAATCGTACATTATCCCTAATCAACATAAGCTATAGAATATTCATTTAGAATTAATTATATTATTTCAGAATTATCAAAAAAATTTGGGTTCCGTATGAAAACTTCATTAATGTAACCCAATGTGTGTAAAAAGATTTATTTGATATTTTTGTTAAATACCCGTGGGAAGCCGGGGCGGAGTGCTAGTGTCGCATTAAAACGTATTAAAAGATATGATAAATAAATAATGTTAGACAATCCTCACAGCACCATCTAACCCCAAGTTAGGCAGAGCTGGTGTTGTTATTGCACTAGATTACTGATATTACATAAAACAATACATACATAACATAAACAGATATTTTTATTATACATAAACATTTCAAATAAATTACTTACAAATGCTGCTAGCAGGTAAAGGTTAGCAGGAGAGTCCTTGCGCTTCGCGATGAGGGCCAATAGAGTCACCATACTCAGAATAAATGCTACAAACACCAGCCAATCACTGTAAATAAATAGAATAAAATTAATAACTAATATAACTAATACAAAATTATTATATATTTAAAACAAAATTATATATTTAATACAAAATAAAATTAATACAAAATATTACATTGTTACATAAGGACCCACAAATTAGAAATTTGCAATGTGTATTAATTTATTCCTCAGTAGGTAAAACATTCTAAAATATTATTTATTATAATATTTTAGATTTGGAAAACCCAAAACCAGACACTCTTAAAAGTTTTGTCAAAGTCTATGGTACACCAACAAGGTAAAAAAAAAGCATTGAGTCTTGCTCTTGATCTTATGTATTGCACAGTTGGGTGAAAAGCCACTTACTTCTTATGAATGAACCCTTGCACGGGCTCGACCAGCGTCAGCACAGCAGCTATGGCCACAGTCGTCAACAACTGAACTGTGAGCAGACCATACACCTTCCTGATGAAGCCCAATCTAATGGATTTCTCTGCATTCATCACATTGTTGCGATACGCGAAGTCATCCTGGAAAATTTATAAATAATGTCGGACAATCCACACAGCATCACCTAGCCCCAAGGCAGCAGAGCTTGTGTTATGGGTACTAGATGACTGATATACATAGTACAATATATTATAAAGATAGATATTTTTTAATTATACATAGAAAATGACCAAAACACCCTGAACAAATATCTGCAAATCATGCAAACATTTGTCTTGAGGTGGGAATCGAACCCGGAACATCTGGCGTTGTAGGCAGACCTATGCCCACCGCGCCACAGAGGTTATCAATAATGTGAACAAAAAAGACGTCTTAACTATAAAAACTATTGTCCAATACATTAAGTTCATGTTCTTCCAGTACAAACTAGGTTCATAGTTAACCTGCTTACATTCATAACAGGTCTATTCAGCCATACACAAGGGTACTTGGAATATTCCGACCCATATTGCCACTTGGACCATTTTCTAGATGCATATAGGCCATTGATCATTCTTGCTTGAGTGGCCAACACTTACTACCATATCATCATTAAAATTTCATCTGAAGGTTGTGATTTTCAAGGTGGAATGTCAATTGAAATACAAAGTTCTATGCTGCGGTTCACATGGCCAACCTCAGACATGCTGATTGCCTCAAGTATTTACTTCTAATCATAGCAAGTAACTATGTAAAGAAATAGTTTCTACTTGAATGTGTTTCTTCATCGCAATTGGTCCCCAAGTGTTGATGCAATGAAAGATGCAATCATATGACACTAAATATGTTGCAATGAGCAAATATAATTCAAATGGTATGCACTTATTTTCATATGGATATGGAAAGCAAGGTATATCAGATTTTGGTACAGGTCTGAAGAGATACCTTCTTAATACACAGATAAACATTAAAGATTATGTGTTTGTCTGATTCTTATCTTTTCTGTAGGTAATGATAAGCTAGCACAGGTGTAAGTATGTGCATGTATGTGAAATGGAGTACAAACAAGAGTTCTGTACAGCATATAAATTAGCATGAAAATAAAAGTACCTACATGGGTGATTAAACCGACTGCTGTTTCAAAACAATCAAATCAACCCAACAAGGCCATTTATGACGAAACAAATTATTTGTACGTTCATTTTCTTACACTCAATAATTCATACCTCGATAGATTCTTTTCCGCCAAGCTCACAGTCGTCTTGAGCATACATCAGGGGTATAGAAGCAGTCATCCTTGGGCCCTTTTTACGTTTATTCAATCGAATTTTTATAAATTTCACCAAACAATATTTTCCTCCTTTCGTTTACGTGTTGTGTTGACTTTCTGCTGAATGACGTACTGGCTTGGTGATGCCAACTCATTAATAGAACTATGGCAACAATCCCTAATGTTTTATCCCAATTTGTGCAATGTTATGAAATATCCATTTGTTTTTTTTTTAATAGGACGGGGAATGAAAATTCTTATTCTTAAAAATGTTTTTAGATAGAATTTCAATATTAATTGTTTAATGAAATTCAAAGTTTTTATTTAAAAAAAACCTATAAAATATAAAATTGTGAATTCTACGAGTACTTATACCTACTATAATATATAAATATATGTTTTAATATTTTCTACTAAAAAGGCTTTCCAATAATTTCGTTCGACCATGGAGAAAAATGGCGTAAAAATCACAAAACATAAACTAGCTTAAACCAAAGTAAGTTAAAGAATTTCATAAATCCAAAAATAGGAGATAAGTTGCCCCATGGTGTTATATTTTATCAAGAGAGTTGAATAATAATTGTAGATCTAACAGGTACGCTCGTGACCTTATTCATGTCTGATATTCGAATAGGTACAACGTGATGGGGTTCTCACCTTCGTTACTTACCATTTTAGATAGATCAATGACTATAAAAGCATAGCTGGTAGCACCAATTTTGTGTCATCTGTCAATGTCAAAACATAAACTCAATATGTCGTGTTGCCAATCTGAAAAAATATTTGTGTTGTAGCATTATGCAATATTTTTTTCGTCCAAGCTACAATACTTTGGTTAACGAACCACCCCGGATACTAAAACGCGACTCAAATATCTTATTATTTAGAGGAACAAGCGATTGGCGAGAACGACCTGCTTTAACCACTGAAGATAAAAAGCTGAAATTTGGTAGGTACCTTTTACACTTCACAGCCACACCCGCTCAGAAGGGATTTTTGGAAATTTCAGTTGTTTTGGTGTTTTTTTGACTATTCAACCGTTGGCCCGATTTGCTCGAAACTTACAGTTAATTCTAAATACAAAAATATTGAACACGTGTTTTCAGGATTTTTTTCAAAGTATTCCTAAAAATGGGGTAAAACGGGTTACTGAAGCTTCAGATATGTAGTTTGGCTCCGTAGGTATCAAAATACTGATAACTTTTTAATGAAAACCCATCATCATCAGCCTATAATAGTTCACGGCTGGACCTCTACAAAAAAAATGTCATTATTGCCTTAACAACAAAAACTGTATAAATTACATAGGTACTACTAGGCCTCCCCTAATGCGCGCCATAGATGGCATTATTTACCATTTGGGGGTTATTGCCCATAATCCCCACGCTGGGCTTGCGGGTTGGGGATCGCAGCTCGGTGGACTTGTTCTGCAGAGGACGCTACTACCCGCCCCCCGGTGTGAGACACACCCCCCCCTCTTAGTCGCCTCTTAGGACTCCCACGGGAAGAGTGGTGGTGGTGAAATTCTATGCCGGCACCACACGGTAATTTAATGAGACAAACCTATCGATCAGTATCGATAAACGTAATCGCGGTAGTTAGGCTCCAACGGAAAACCTTAAATAAATCTATACTTCTATATCTATATCTATACTAATATTATAAAGAGGAAAGATTTGATTGTTTGTTTGTTTGTTTGTTTGAATTGAATAGGCTCCGAAACTACTGGACCGATTTGAAAAATTCTTTCACCATTAGAATCCTAAATTTTCCCTGATGAACATAGGCTACATAATATTTTCAAAAAAATAAGGGATCCGCATGAAAAATTCAATAATTAAACCGTGTGCTATGTATTCAACCTCTTTCTATTATGGCGCGGAGCCATAATAGAAAAAGAGGTTGAATATATAGCGCACGGTTTAATTATTTCACCATTAGAATCCTAAATTTTTCCTGATGAACATAGGCTATATAATATTTTCAAAAAAATTAGGGATCCGCATGCAGCGTGAGCTATGTATTCAACCTCTTTCTATTATGGCCCGGAGCCATAATAGAAAAAGAGGTTGAATATATAGCGCACGCTGCTTGCTTTTTCTCTACGGCCAGTGTCAGTTTTGGAATGTCGAGTCAATGTCAAAAACCCCAATGCTGTTAAAAAAAGTAAGGGATCCGTATGAAAACTGTGAAACCCATCGTGTTCGTGTGTATAATTTCTGAAATTTTTGATTAATACCCGTGCGAAGCCGGGGCGGACCGCTAGTCATAAATAACGCGTAACTTAACGTGCATTATCCGCGCCAATTTTAGCCAATTTTTTTCTAGTAATCATTAGTTTTAGTAATCAATGTTTGTATGTTCAAGAGGCAGAATCTAGCAATCTAAACTTAATGTCCCAGTAATTTATTGAGATATTGGGGATCAACAGCGATATTCCAAACCAATACAATCCTACCTTATCCGTGATGAACATGGGATATAAATAAAAACTTCAATTATGTAACTCAACGTGAGCACACGCTCACGGTGAGTAACTAACTCATACGAGTTAGTTAGAATAATAGCTAGTTTATTATAAAATGCAGGCAGCCACGTACCAGGGTTTTGTATACCTAGGTATAAAAAAAATGGATGGTTGCTTAAAATCTGCCAACCACCTCATATAATTATATCTAGATTTTATATTTTCTTTATCTTTTTATTTTATGCTGTGTGGATTGTCCAACATCATTTATTTATTTATTATTTATTTATTTATATACCTGCTTCACAAACAGTTAATAAATTACTGTAGGTACTTGTATCTACCTATATACAATCCCAGTCGATTGGTTTTTATATTATTTTCTTCTGTGCCGTATATAATTTCCTTCGGTCCCAGTAAATACAATTTTCCCTCGCGGAATTTGATTTCGTGAAGGAGCGATGTCGCCAGACTACCGTATAACTCGATTTATTTCATTGTAGAGTAGCTTTTATCCGCTCTAAGCTACCCTACGTATCTCAGAACTTTAGGTACACTTATCTACTACGTCTTAATACTTAGAGAAATCACTTCTTGACACTTTCATGTTTTAACACATTCGCTCATCTGGAGCTCCAAGTAGGGGCGGCGAATGCGTTAAATAAAATTCATCATCATAATATTTCAGCCGAAAGACTTCTAATGCTTGATTATGGATCTTATTAATAGATCGCAATAATCAATTCTTTGGGTAGTAGTATTGGTAGTGTTCATTACATAAAACTCAGGTTACATAGTGATTTCAACTAGAATATGTGTTTACGCTTAACAAAATCAAGCACCTTGAAGCTATATGTATATTTCTATGTAATGGTACCTATTATATTGGTGGTACAGGGAAGGTTCAATTACGCAAAAATTACTTATCTTATCAAATCACCGCGCAGAAACCCACCCGAGATAAAAGTTTCTTGGGGTCGTCAGAGGTCATCTGAAGCAAAACAAAATAAATAACAACTATAAATAAAAAGTATCAACTTGCAGCGCGCGCTACATTTTTTACCACGAAAGTGGAAAATCTGCTACAAAAAGTATCATAAAACTATTTTACTGAACTCTCGTAGAGGTGCTACGACGTAGCTCGTAGCAGTGCTACGGTGTTGCGCACTTATGACGTAGCCGTGAATTTGCCTATTGCAGTGGCCGTTATCCGTTAGGGCTAGAGTAATCGCTATAGTTATTGTTTAGTTTATAGCCCTAAGCGTGAAATGCGGGTACTTAGCTTACCGGAACCTAACGCGATTAGATCAGACTGGATCATAATGGATCTAGTACTCGATTCTGATTAATTTCATTTAAAATTTATTATGTTATAGAAAGTCCTACATTTTTACATGTAATTTTTACATGTTTGAAGTATATTTGTATAAATACCTACTATATTAACTTAATTTATATTAATTTATAATTTATATAATCCTTCCCGAGTTTTTACCGTTTTTTGCAGATGAACAAAATAAACATACCTACCTAGTCACTCAGCATCTAGCTTCAGGTAGGCAATGCTTGTGTTTGGGTATTAGATGAATGTTAAAACACTTACAATTTTTTTAAATACCCTGAATGCATGTCCAAATAATAATACAGGCTATAGCTACGTAGAATTATTTGCAGGTTACACGAAGCTGTTGCCAAAACAGAACAATAGATAGGCCGGCGTTGAAATGTGCTTCGATTTACAACGACCTAGGTAGACCAGGTAACAGCATAATGCAACAGCCGCAATGCGTCCACAAATTGCATCCGGTGAGGTGTAGCTATTTTATGTTTACGCTTAACAAAATCAAGCACCTTGAAGCTATATGTATATTTCTATGTAATGGTACCTATTATATTGGTGGTACAGGGAAGGTTCAATTACGCAAAAATTACTTATCTTATCAAATCACCGCGCAGAAACCCACCCGTAGAGGTGCTACGACGTAGCTCGTAGCAGTGCTACGGTGTTGCGCACTTATGACGTAGCCGTGAATTTGCCTATTGCAGTGGCCGTTATCCGTTAGGGCTAGAGTAATCGCTATAGTTATTGTTTAGTTTATAGCCCTAAGCGTGAAATGCGGGTACTTAGCTTACCGGAACCTAACGCGATTAGATCAGACTGGATCATAATGGATCTAGTACTCGATTCTGATTAATTTCATTTAAAATTTATTATGTTATAGAAAGTCCTACATTTTTACATGTAATTTTTACATGTTTGAAGTATATTTGTATATTTTTTTTATTTACGTTCTCTACCCGCACGTAAACGGAACAGTAAAGCTTTTACAAATTAGAACAAAATAAATTGAAATAAATTGCTAAATTGCGATAAACTAATTAAAATTTGCTGAAAAAAGCTAGTTGCATATTAGTTTTTGTTCAACCAAATAGATTTTGCATATTAGTGTGTCTGCGAATCGGTATTCATCGCGATCGTGACTCTGCCCAACTGCGCTAACCATCGCGACTGTTATCAACATCATACGGGCTAATATTGTTGATTTATGATGGTGGGATTGTGCGAATGCTGTAATCAAGCGATTGGAGTAACACAGAAAAGGATCAAGTGTGTAAAGTGCCAACTTCTCTACCATTCTCACTGTATCAAATTTGCCAATGACACAGTGTCCCGGTCACAATGGCAATGTCCCAAGTGTGTGGCTCTGCGAAGAAGGGAAGGCGGTGACAATTCCAATACACCGTTACGTGATACAACAAAACCAACACTGCCTGCATCCGTGACTGAAGGTAATTCACGTCCAAACACTCCAACTTCGGACTGTCAAACCGATCCGAGGACAGCAATAGCGGAAGCTGACGCGATGCTCGGCTCAGGTACCGGAGACTTTCAGGTCCTTCTCGATAAAATAAATGCGATGCTAGACTCCAAGCTCCAGATGATTAAAATAGATATAGTAAGCCAGTTGAAAGCTTCATTTGCTGATGAAATTAAAAAAGTTACCTCTGACTTGAATCAACTTGAGGAATCACACAACAACCTACTCAAGGAGCATGAAACCTTAAAAATCAATCATGACGAATTATGTAAAAAGAACCAGGTTAATGAGAGCCACATAGGCGAGTTACGCAGACAGTTTGGCAAGCAACAGCAGTGGGCGAGAATCAATAACCTAGAAATTGTAGGACTGCCTGAGACATCTGGAGAATCTCCGGTCGAGTTAGTCGTCAAGATCGCCAAACATGCTGGAGTAAATTTGAGTGCCGAAGAAATCGAAAGCGTCCACCGGGTCCAGCCGATGCAAAAGGTGGAAGGCAGACCTAAACCTATCGTGGTCAGGCTTCGAAACCGCTTAGTGAAGGACAAAATCATCTCAGGTCTACGTAAGACAAGAGGGGTTCGTTCCGGCGACATAGGCTTGAGAGGAACTAATAAGAGCATTTTTGTTAATGAACATCTTACACCTGACAATAAACAGCTACTAAAGCTTACAAAAATCAAAGCACAAGAAAAATCATACAAGTTTGTTTGGATCCGAAATTGTAACATTTTTTTAAGAAAAAACGAAGAATCACCCGTTGTCGCAATAAACACGGAAAGGGACTTACAGAAAATAGTGTAATATTAAATCTTAGTCTAAGTTTCATATTATTAATGCATGATTTGCTCAACCTATATGACCTTTTGCTTATTAGTATTACTTACTTGTCACCAGCTCACCTTACCTTAAATGTGTCATACATACTTTATAATTTCTCACTATTTTGTTTACATTTAGAGCGCGCATCACGCCATTATTTCCACCACACTACACACCACAAAAACACACAAATAGTCATAAAACACTTATCATATACAGTCGTACTACATACTAAAACCATGTCTTGCCGTGTAAACTACCTATTCAATGCAAGGTTATTAATATTGGTAAAAAACGCTTTCAGTAATATCGTTCAGCGAATAGATTCTAATAGTCATAATGAGCTTTATTCTTGTTTAGCTTGTAGCAAACCACACTATAAATTTTCAAACATAATTTTATACTTAATTTTACCGTTGCTATGACTTCTAAAACATTAACACTTATTTATCAAAACGTGCGTGGTTTGCGCACAAAAACAATGCAGTTTCGTCAAAGCGTATTGTCACAAAGTTATGATATTATACTTATCACTGAAACCTGGTTAACCGATGGTATCCTCAAAGGTGAGCTCTGCGATAGTTCTTACGATTTATTCCGCTGCGACCGATCTAAAAATACGTCTCATAAGAAAATTGGTGGAGGTGTAATGATATGCACAAAATCACAACTCCAAGCGCAGGAGAGGTCTGAGTGGTCATGCGCTGGCGTCGAGTGCCTGTGGGTGACTGTGCCGGGCCGCGCGCTCGGCCTAGACCGGCGGCGGAACCTACACATAGCTACTGTGTATATACCTCCCGACTCTCAGCAGTCAATGCGCTTGCTATCCCTGACTAATCAAATTGCTAACATAACTGTATTAAATCCAGATGATTATTTTATTATCACCGGAGATTTGAACTTATCGCATGTAACGTGGTCTCCGCTAGGACCTTGTCTTAATAAACAATGCTCTATTGAACTTCAAAATCAAACTAGAAACTTTATTGATATGTGCAGCACGGCTGGGCTACTACAAAATAACTTTGTTCCAAACTATAGTGGTAATATTTTAGATTTAGTGCTTTGTAATATATCAGTTGATGTGAAAAAATCAGATTTTAATTTTGTTGCACTTGATAAATATCATCCGACCCTGTTGCTTGACGCATCTGACCTGGTCGTACCGAAATTAAAAAGAAAAATAATTACGAAAATTTGTTATAACCGGGCGAACTATGATAAAATTAATAGTTATCTTGCAGAGTTAGATTGGTCATCTATTTTAATTGGAAATTCGATTGATGTAGTAGTGAATAATTTTTATAAGACACTTAACAAATGTATTGAGCAGTTTGTACCAAGAATTACTTGCAACTTGACTGATTCTTATCCGAAATGGTTTTCTAAGAGCCTAATCCATATTATAAAGGACAAATTGAAAGCTCATTCCAAATGGAAAGCTTATAAAAATCCACGTGATTATGACGAGTTTGCGATTTTACGTACACGACAAAAGCTGATTCAGAAAAAATGCAAAGAATCTTTTATTGAGCGCATGCAGTCTTACATTATAAAAGATCCCAAACGACTTTGGGGTTATATGAGCTACTTACGTAACGATAGTACTAGCTACCCCAATACGATGAAACTCTCGAGCGAAACTCTTAGTAACGAATCAGATATTTGTAACGGGTTTAATTCTTTTTTCGAAAGTGTTTTTCAGCCAGTGGCACCCAGCTATGACGGTCTACTTACGGCATATAAAGAACCACCTGATATAGTCAATAACCTTTTTTTGACAGATGACATTCTTTTAAAAACACTCAAATCTCTGGATGCTAAGAAAGGGGCAGGAAGCGATGGCATACCGGCCATCTTCATCCAAAAGTGTGCGAGCTGTCTTGTTTTACCCTTAAAAAATATATTTCATCTATCTGTCAATGTCTATGGGGCCTTTCCCAGTGTATGGAAAGAGGCACGAATCGTTCCGGTTCACAAGAAGGGCACGCGTAGTAGGATTGAACACTATAGACCTATATCAATCTTGAACTCCTTCGGTAAAGTCTTTGAGCGAGTGATCTATAATGTTATCTGTCCTACTATTAGTAAATCAATACCTGATGAGCAACATGGGTTCATGAAGAAAAGGTCTACTACTTCCAACCTCACGCTATTTACCGATTACGTCCTTCGTAGCATGGATAATGGTATGCAGGTTGACACCATCTATACAGATTTCGAAAAGGCCTTTGATCGTGTTGACCATATTATCCTTCTTCACAAGATCTACTCACTAGGTATAAGGGGAGACCTGCACAGATGGCTTACTTCGTATATTTCCAATAGACGACAAGCTGTAGTTATAGGTGACACACGTAGTGACTATATCACCATTACTTCTGGCGTTCCTCAAGGTTCCATATTGGGCCCACTACTTTACAATGCCTACCTGTTTGACATCGGAGCCTGTTTTACCTACGCAAAATACCTAATGTTCGCTGACGATAAAAAAATTTACATAAAAACAAATAGTACAGAAACATGTCTTAAATTACAAGAAGATCTTGACAATCTATCAGCTTACTACACTAGAAATAGAATTACCGTTAATGCTTCTAAATGCCAACACATTACATTTACCCGTAAACTTAAGCCTATAAAATTCAATTACAAACTAAGTGATAATATAATCCTTAAAGTAAATTCAGTCAGAGACTTGGGTGTTACACTGGAGTCGAAGATTATGATGACTGAACACATAGACACAATAGTTAATAAAGCGTATAAACAGTTGGGATTCATAAGGAGAGTAACTAAGCCATTTAGCAGCATTGAATGTATAAAAGTACTTTATTTTGCTTATGTCAGAAGTATTCTAGAGTACTCATGCTGTATATGGTCTCCGCGTTATGCAGTTCATATAAATAGACTTGAAAATATTCAAAAGCAATTCATAAAATACTTGGGTTTTAAAAGCTATCAGAAATTTGATAACTATCAAATCGGTTGTAAGTATTTCAATATTGATACTCTAGAACAAAGGCGGAGACAATACGATATGGTTCTCTTGCATGATATTTTCAATGGCGCAATAGACAGCAGTGAACTATTAGCAAGAATTTCATTACAGGCTCCTAAATATCGCACAAGACATACACCGTTGCTTAATATGCCCCAAGTATCGACCAATTATGGCCAAAATTCAATATTGTGTAGATTAGTTTTAACATATAATAAAGTCTACCCTGATCTGGATATATTCCATTCTTCCAAAATGGGGTTCAAAAAACAAATAAGACAACGTAACTCAGAACTATAACTTTTCCAAATTTATCATAGATTTAAATATGATAGATTTCAAATTATTACAATTAAGACACAGAACACACACACACACACACACACATACACGCAGGTGGCTCCTGTTGCCCGGACTCTTAAGAGACCGGTGTCCTCAGGGGCCCTACACAAACACACACTCACACACACGCGCGCTCATATCATAAAATATTTAATAATGATTTCTGTATGTATAGATAACTTAATTTAGTATTATAACTCTTTCTCTTTCTCTATTTTTAAAACTTTGCTGTTTCCTTTTTTATATTAATCTGTGTAATCCTTTTTGGCCTTATTGTTAACTAAATTTTAATTATTCTAATATTTACTGTAACGCTGTGGTTTACCTCAATAAATAAATAAATAAATAAAATAAATAAATAAATTTTATTATATACTCGTAGATTATTAACAAAGGAAATTACAGTTAAAAATCAAATTAGAACTACTATTTACAATTGAAACAATGGAGCTAATTGCAGACTGTTGCAAACAATCTGAAGGCAGCTCAATTGATCCATCAATACCAGTCGACGCGTCCTCAAGACACCGGCTCCATTGCCTCGCTGTGTGGTAAAATAATGCGATGCGCCAGATACTGACCAGCTCTCGAATCACACCATGGACCTAGGGCTAAAATGTACTTAGTTTTAAATAAACAATCACCTTCGCACATACTAATAATAATAATAATAATAATAATAAGTGTTACATATTTTTGCCCGCTTTTACGGAATAATATTAATTTACTTTAAGCTTTCTCTAGTATATCTGTTTCCTACTTAGAATTAATTAAAAATTCCTTAAATTTTGGAACTAGACAAGTCTTGAGCCTGCAATAAAATACAATACCTACTTAAGTTGTCTACATTTCGTTTCACACCAGGTTTCATGTTGGTATTTTTTACCCCTCTTATTCTAACACTACGTCAAGTCAGCGTCTTGGGGACACTTCCAATATGGAGCAGTTGAGCTATTTGTAGCAATTACAACAATTTATTCTAATTTGGTAATTTAATTCTAATTTTCATCGTTGATACAATTTATAATTACCTTTTTAATAAAGACTTTAATTATCAGATATCTATAGAATAAAAAGGACCCGTGTAGTTTTGAAGTGCGCACTTAGGTATTTGATTTCCAACGAGAAGCAAAACAAGTGAAGTCTGTTGGTCTTATTTTCTTTTCCGGAAAAGTTTGAAAGAGCCAACATAAAGTTTTTGAAAGCTACCTCCCCTATGAATAGCCACCGTGGACATCTGCCAAATCCGGCACTGCAGGTGTGTGACTACCTGTATCAATGCAACGGCATGCTTTATACATGATCCAATACGTAATAAATTAGTTTTTATACTTAAACTATTTTTTCTTTATGGCCGTGTTTTTATGCCTTTTACGCTTTTTTAGGGTTTTGCCATCGGTTGCAAAACCCTTATGAAATCGCTTTGGGTCTGTTTTGTGTTTTGAATCCTTAATATCTCAGAAACTACTGCAGCTATTGACTTGAAATTTGAAATAATAATACATTTTGTGCGCCCGCACATATTTAGAAAAATAAATGAAAAATCAAAATGAAGATTTTCCATACAAATTTTGAAATCGAAATTTTAAATGGAACGTACAAAGTCGAAAGTGGTATCAAATGAAAGGTACTTATTTGTAGATTTCAAAATAGTTTTTGAAATTTCGGTAGATTTCATACTTTTTAAAATATTTTGAAAATGGTCAAAAAAATGACCGTTCCCCCCCCCCTATCTCCGAAGATTGCAGAGCGATCGACGTGATATGTACCAAGTGTTTGTAGGTATTGATCTATATTTTATAGGAAAAATATAGAGAAGTCTGTAAAAATAATACTTTTTGAAATATGGTCAAAAAAGGGCGGGAAAAATTTCTAAAGGGGTGAATACCCCCCCGAGTTGGGTATCAAATGAAAGGTATTGGTTTGTACATTCCAATGCAGTTTTTAAAATTTCGATAGATTTTATACTTTTTGATATATTTTGAAAAAGGTCGAAAAATTGACCGGTACCCCCCCTCTATCTCCGAAGATTGCAGAACGATCGATTTGATATGTACCAAGTGTTTGTAGGTATTGATCTATATTTTATAGGAAAAATATAGAGAAGTCTGTAAAAATAATACTTTTTGAAATATGGTCAAAAAAGGGCGGGAAAAATTTCTAAAGGGGTGACTACCCCACCGAGTTGGGTATCAAATGAAAGGTATCAGTTTGTACATTTTAATGCAGTTTTTGAAATTTCGATAGGTTTTATACTTTTCGAAATATTTTGAAAAAGGTCGAAAATTTGACCGTTCCCCCCCCTCTATCTCCGAAGATAGCAGAGTGATCTATATAAAATGTACTAAGCGTTTGTAGATATAGGTCTATATTTTACAGGAAAAATATAGAGAAGTCTGTGAAAACAATACTTTTCGAAATATGGTCAAAAAACGAATTTTCATACAATGGGGGCTATTTCATTGAGAGCAATATCAAATCAAAGGTATGGATTTCGACAATTCAAAACAGGTTTTAAAAATCGTCTAAGTTTCATACTTAGTGAAATACGTAGAAAAAAGTCGAAAAAATAATTGTAGGTACCAACCCACTTACCTACCCACTAATCTCTGTAGTAACTGTAATAGTAGGGTTCCACAGCGCCACGAAACCGTTGTTATCAAAATTTTTAAAGTCCATACCCAATGTATTCCACTGCGCTCGAAGAATATTTAGATAATAAGATTATTGAATTCACGAATTCCACCGTGCTCCAAAAAAATATGAGAAGAGTAATGTATCCTGGATAATCCACACAACATCATTTAGCGACAAGCTAAGCAAGCTTGTGTAATTCGTACTACTACGATATCTGTTATACTTAATAAAGTATATAATAAGTATCACATTAGATGATTTATTTTTGTGTACGTAGAAAAGGACTAGAACACTCGAACAAATAATCTGCAGATCTTACAAATATTAGTCCCGAGGCGGGAATCAAACCGCAACCTCCTGCGTTGTAAGCCCACCGCGCTAACAGGTCGTCAATATATACGTACCTACCTAAACGACAAAAGCTCAAAACCCTCGGCGCGCGAGTTACACTCGCACTTGTCGTACTTGTTTCTATGTGACTTGGAACTACTTAGGTATGATTAGTACTATTTTAACGGGTATTTAGCGGGTTATTTTTATTTATTTTTTTACTTAGGTATGATCAAAAACACTTAACGCATTTTTTAAATTTTGCTGTACAATTCACAGCCAAGCTAAGCAGAGCTTGCGTTATAGGTAATAGTTATCCCTGAAATACTTAATGCATTGTTCTACAATATCATCTAGAATACCCTGAAATTTGTTCAGGGTGTTCTAGATTACAAATCGTACAAACATTTGTCCCAGTGCTGGAATCGAGCTCGCAGCCTCCTGCATTGCAAGCGAACCCGCTGCGCTACAGAGATCCTCGCCATTTATTTGATTAATATGATTGGGTGATGTCTTGTTAAATGACGATTGGTGATGAGGGATATTTGCCACTAGGTACTTATATGTATGTATATATATATATATATATACACATAAATATATATATATATATACAGGGTGTCCCGTAACTCAACGTCAACCCGAAAACGCCGGACAGGTGGGTTCATGACGACCCAGAACAACTATAAAATCATGGGTCTATCTTCAATGGTTTCAGAGTTATTGGCTTTTTACTGTAAATCATAAATTCTCTGTCCGGCGTCAAACTTTTCTATGCTGTGACTTCAGATGTCAATATTTTCTACATTTTATTTTTGTATCACAAACTCATATAACACAGTCTTATAATGAATTACAAAATTTAAACATATTGAGTAAAGTTTTTGAAAAAAAAGACTGTTTTGTTCGGTTATTGCATCAATGATTTTCAATCGGGAAACTTTGACTCGTCATACTGAAAAAAAAATTCACCACGATAGGCTGGCATGTTCCGTGAAAAGTTGGCGCAGTTATCCTAGATTTTAAAATGGTATCATACGTCACTCTTTTCGTCTTTAAATAATTGGAAAATATTGATTTTCTGAAATAAGACCTATATTCAAAACAGTTTCACAAGCAACATTTTCACACACAAGGGTAGATGGATAGTAGGTGCTTCAATATTAGACCTTTTTTAAGTCTTTGAAAATTATTTGCCACAGTTCTTTGTATAAAAATGCCTCGTTGGGCTTGATTATTATTTGAAAAATTAAAATAATAATCAATCCGGACTTTCTTTTGTCTACCTGAATGTTTTGCAATCTAATATTTAAAAATCTGTTATTTGTGTTCTACGGTTCCTGGTAATCTGAATTATGTCTACTCGGCGGCCGAATATGCAAACATGCATCTCATTTACGCATAATAATGTGGATATAATGCTAGCGCCCGAGCCAGGCGTTATCGGGAATAGTACCCGAATGCCGAACGTTATGCGTGATTTGATTACCCATCATAGAATTAATTTTTGCAGAACAATGTTCGCAAAAATATGTTTTTTCGTGGCAATCACGAGGTAGTAAACTTTGTACTTGACTCACGTGATAGGGTTGGTATTTGTTGCCAATTTTTGATACTCCCATATTTTCTTCAATTGCACGAACTTAGGTACCTAACGTTTTTCTTAAACTGCATTTAAAACTCCGTCATCGTAGTCTCCTAGGAGTCTCGAACACCAGTTAGTTGTCCCTCTGAACATGCCTAATGCACATAAACGAAATGCGGTGATCCGGATAAAGTTCGGCATTCGGGAACTTTTCCCCATAACGCCTGGCTGCGGCGTTATATCCTTTTTGCTTGCATATTCTGCCGCCAAGTAGACACCGAGTAGACATTAAGTATAATTTGGATTACCAGGAAACACAAATCACAGATATTTTTAGTTTCAGCTGACGATATTGCAAATCATTCAGGTAGCCAAAAGAAAGCCAGGATTAATTATTATTTTAATTTTTCAAATAATAAATCAAGCCCAACGAGGCATTTTTATACAAAGAACTGTGGCAAATAGTTTGCAAAGAATTAAAAAAGGTCTAATGGTGAGTTACGGGACACCCTGTATATATACATATATATTATTTTCTTAAAAAAGCTATAAAACTACTTTGATTCCCATGCCAAGTCGGGGCACGTCGCTAGTAAGCAATATGTCAGAATTTATACCAAGGGAAGTGAGAGAGAAAAAATCAAACAGAACTTATACCTAAGTACGTTTTTATGAACCTAGTGAAACCTAAGTTTTCCAATATGCTAACTAAAAATAATATCAGAGAACTGAATACGTTTTATTGAAAGTAAGCTCTGTTAATTAGAAAGCCCGATCGATAGCCATTTTTTGCGTTCGACCGATCGCAGTATGAATGTTTTGATTCAGATTGCGCGGGGAATAGGTTTGTGTTACTGGAAAACTAATGGAATACCAGATTTGATTATTCCATGGAATAGATTGAAACAGTGCATATGGAATATAAAATTTGATTTGATGGAATAAATTTTTTTGCTGGACAATCTACAACATCATCTAGCCTCAAGCTGAACAGAGCTTGTGTTAGGGGTATTACATTCATAAATATATTTTTTATATACTTATAGGTATAGAAAACTACCAGAACACCCGAAACTCTTTGGAATCTTTGGGATAAATATCATTGATATGGTAAAAAAGAATCATTAACTTCCCTTCATGAAGTACCTGCAAAGTTTTCATGGATTTAAACGTTCATCATAGTGAAATAATTAGCAGATTAAGGCTCGTGGACCGAAGAATGCAACAACAAAAAAAAAACCACTTCAGCATAAAGATCCATTTGAGAATGCAATTCAAAACAATTCGCAATAAGGTTTCAATTACCGTAACTTAAACTCAAGGTAAGTGGGTCTTATTCTAATAAACGTTTGAGAATGTAATAAAAACGTCGTCATTCTGCCATTTCGTAGAGTTTCCGCGACGACGATTGAAAAATCTTCAATTACCTACTGATAAATATCACCGTGACTTCCGCCCTGAGTTGTTATTCTAAAACTGTAGGGTGGCAATTCAGATGGCGCAAAAACTTCAATATTCTAATTTGACAAAACGAGAAATCTTGCTCACTTTTTTACTTTAGTTGATAAGAAAAGGTCGATGACTTTTGATTGCTTATTTTGCATTGAATTAAAATTACAACTATTATGAACAAACTGTAAATTCTAAACTGACATTACATGCTAAATCTAATACCTATTTGTTTAAATATACCATCGTTTCTTTTTTACTTGGGCAAAAAGCCTTTATTAACAAAGAAAATTACAATGATCTAACTAAATAAAAAACAAGTATTTACAATTGACACAATTGAGCTAACTGCAGACTGTTGCGAACAAACTACAGGTAGCTCAACTGATCCATATCAATACCAGTTGGAAGTGTACCCAAGATGCTGGCTGCATTGCCACGTTCTATGGCAATGCTGATGCGCTGCGCCAGATATTGACCAGCTCTTGGGTCACACGTCGCTTCGACCAGAATCGTTTATCGTTTCTTACGCAATAATGAATGAGGGGGAATTAATTTTAGGCAAAGTACGTTCAATGATAGGTAAATGCTCTGTTAAAATTTAAAAAATAAAATATCTGGGATGAAAGTCAACGATATGGTAAAGCTTTTTGTAATTATTCAACTCGGTACTCGGTCATCTATATGTGAACGTTTATTCTGACCTATACGTTTTCTTTTGTATTTGAGCCCCCAGCTTCCAGACTCCTAATTATTAAATTATTACTACTAATTAAGAATACAATAATACAATAATTTATTTGTAAAAATAATATTTTACACGTCATTTATACCTCTATAAATCGTAGGTACATATAATATACGTACACAATAATGATTAATTGGGGGAGGGGGTCTTCTTAATTTCAGTATACTGTCAGTCTAAAGCAAACTGTTGTTAATTATTTATTTACTTTTAACGTTACCCATAAGTTTCTACATCTACAGTTGGTATAGGTACTCAATAAACTTTACTTCAGAAGATGATGTACAGGATATATCATCTTCTACACCCGACTTTACGATCTTCACCCACAACTGGGTAAAGATTACCAGCTTGTTCCACTTCCTACAATCCTATACTAGTCTCATACAGGTAGTGTCCCCTATTATGTACCTTTGTGAAATATAACCAAGACTAGACATATAATAAAATAAATAAATAAATAATGCCGGACAACACACACAGCATCATCTAGCCCCAAGCTAAGCAGGGCTTGTGTAATGGGTACTAGATGACTGATATACATAATACAATATTATGATATATATAGATATTTTTTTATTATATATAGAAAACGACCAGAACTCCCTGAACAAATATCTGCAGATCGTACAAATATTTGTCCTGAGGCGGGAATCAAACCCGCAACCTTCTGTGTGGCAGGCGGACCTTCGCCCACTGCGCCACAGAGGTCGTATACAACCAGTATAGGTAGTTAATTTAACTAACACTAGATTTCTACGAAATTGAAAGACAGCAATGCACCATGAAGCACTGCAAAGCGATAGTACTGTATAATTAGATACCAGTTTGATGTTTTTCCTACATAACTGCTGCAATGGCGATGTAACTAGTTTAGATTTGTCCAATGTAAGTCAAATTAAAATCCTTTTCAAAAGGTACCATAATTCAAAAGCTAGGTTTTTTAAACGTAGTATTTGTGTAAGCCATGTTGGTGATTAATCTATACTAATATTATAAAGAGGAAAGATTTGATTGTTTGTATGTTTGTTTGTTTGTTTGTTTGAATTGAATAGGCTTCGAAACTACTGGACCGAGTTAAAAAATTCTTTCACCATTAGAATCCTTAATTTTCCGTGATGAACATAGGCTATAAATATTTTCAAAAAAGTTAGGGATCCGCATGAAAAATTCAATAATTGAACCGTGGGCTGTATATTCAACCTCTTTTTCTATTATGGCGCGTCAGAATAGAAAAAGAGGTTGTATAGCGCACGGTGCTTGCTTTTTCTCTACGGCCAGTGTCAGTTTTGGAATGTTGAGTCAATGTCAAAAACCCCAATGCTATGCTGTTAAAAAAAGTAAAGATCCGTATGAAAACTGTGAAACCCATCGTTTTAGTGTGTATAATTTATGAAATTTTTGTTTAATACCCGTGCGAAGCCGGGGCGGGCCGCTAGTAATTAAATAAGTGAAATTGATTGTACATTTTTATGTTAGTTGTTTTGATTTTGTATTTCCTCTATCATCATTGACTGTAATTTATCAATATCTATGTATGTGAGAACCCAGTGCGTATTTTTAGAAAATGAATAAATAAATAATCTATCTATCTATCTATCTCATTACATAGCATCTGGTTCAGAAAGTACAAACCGAAACCTTTGGTTTCATCTCAAGGTTACCTTACTTATTTTCTAGGTAGCCTTTATAAAATTCATAAAGTTTTTTGCTTTGGTAAGTTTTTACTACGACGCGACTGCGTGTGTAGGTTATTCCAAGATAAATTTGGCAAGGCTCGTAGCAATGCCTACGAGCGTAGCAGGGCTAAGGTCGTAGCAAGTGCTACGAAGCTACGCGTACGTCCACTTGTTTCTATGTATAATAATAATAACCTACAGAGTTTTAAAGGTTCTTGAAAATTTTTCTTAACTCTTAAATTCTTTATAGTACACACAAGTACCATATAAAATAAAACTGGTAATTGTTTCAGACAGAGCTTGCCCCTTAAAGAGTTTTCTGATAGCAAACCTGTGGGTATAATGAACATTTATAAAAACAAATATTTCCTTCACTCGCATCTCCAAACCACCAAACATGTAGAACATAATCACAAGACTTTAATATGTGGTAGTTAAAAAAAAATACTTGGAAATAGCGCTGATTTTAATAATTCAAATTATAAAACGAGGCAATGCAGCCAGCATCTTGGGTACACTTCCAACTGGATGAATCAATTGAGCTACCTGTAGTTTGTTTGCAACAGTCTGCAGTTAGCTCAATTGTCGCAATTGTAAACTTTAATTTAGTTAAATAAATGTAATTTTCTTTGTTAATTAATGCTTTTTTGCCATTATAAAAATCTAATAAACTAGTTTTTAATAATTAACAAAAAAAGTCCTATTATATTTTAGACCCAGAATACTCCTTCTACTAAATTCCGTACTCTTTTATCAGGAACATCTTTATGGGTGAAATTTTCAGCGGAATTCTAATTAAATTTCTTGGAGAGCGACGCTTACGGGTCTCTAAGGCTTTTGTGTGCGAGACTGAAATTATCTGGTACTTAATCATTTTAATGATTGTTTTATATGAAAAAGCCCATCAACAGTTTTGATTCCGACGTGACTTGAACCCGCATTGAAATGTACGGTAATTATTCATTTAATTAATGTTAAATAATAATTTCACTTACAAAGAAAATTAAAATAAAATAACGAAATTAGAAGGAGGATTTACAACGGAAACAATTGAGCTACCAGCAGATTATCTAAATCATGATCTAATCTGATAATTATTGTAAATCTATTGAATTATTTATCGATTAAATAAATGGTTTTTCTATGTCTGATTTGTATAAGAACTGCATGCTCGAAAAAGTAGATTGTGTAGAACGACCGATAAATAAAGTTAAGATCTTCTGTGTACCACAATTAGCAATAAAATAAATGGTTTCAATGATTTCAGACAACCTACAAATAGTTCAACTGATCCATATCAATACCAGTTGGAAGTACCCAAGACGCGGGCTGCATTGCCTCGCTGTATGGCAATGCTGATGCGCTGTGCCAAATACTGACCAGCTCTCGGGTCACTTGTGGTTATTGTAGTGGTTGTAGAGCTTAAAATTAACTACAGCTTTAAGACTGTATTTAGTTCTGGGTTTCCAATCTTAACAAATAACAATAAATGCCATTTAAGGTTCTGGCGGCGGATGAATTTCCTATATAAAAGTACTACCCAAATTATTTGTCAAGAATATTTTCACCGTGGTTTGCTATTCGTAGGAATACAATCCACACTTGATTACGTCTTTTCGGGTCATATTTAAAAAAAAAAGGTGATAAGACATAATAAAGCAACATTAAGAAATGAATATTTGTATCTAATAAAAATGTTAAACTGTAAATGGGCATCGTTAAAAAATCAAGTTCAATAGAATAAATATCAAATTATTCACAAAAACTAATTAATCAAGAGCTGCTAACTATTCGATCATCACCATCATAACCCAAAAGCTGAACAAACAGTATAATATTCAAAAAGAATCCAAATTTAAAAATGAAACGACTGCAATTTATGATGATCTACGAAATATAACGGAAATTCCACTAAAGCTAGCTTTTTCCGCATCCGAGGTAAAGCTCACAATTTTATGTCTGAGTATTAAAATGCGCATAATAATAAAAATTGAATTAAAACTGCGCTCTCAAAGCACAAACGGAAACAATCCAATCTTGTTTATGGAGGCAGTGGTGACGAGCATTCTAGTGAAGGGATGTATGTGTTGCGGTTCTATAACGCCAAAACTATGGATTTCAGCTTATTTTAGCACCCATCGTAAACTTGCTGAAACGTTGGGAAACATAGGTATTATTAGGTATTCTGCTACCCTATAGTTCAATTATAAAGAAGCTACCCACCCTGCAAAAAGCGTGTGAAGCGCAGCGTCTATCGTATAGCCCCTTTTGATAATAATCTAAGGTAAGGTAAAACTAAGTACATAGAGTCATTTAGTTGTCCGTTATTTTTCATAATCTAAGGTAAAACTAAGTACATAGATGTCATTTAAGTGTAAGTACTTTTTTGTTCCTTTGTTCACACATCACAATTTACACACACATTTAAACAACATTCATAACGTTTTGTGAAAAAATTGGCGTATGATAACGTGTTCACAGAAGCGGGATAGAGCATACCTACGTTTTTGAGACGGTGCAGCGGTGGTGGCGTAAGCGCAAAGTTAAGTTATTGTTTATTAACACGAAAACTATTTAGGAAACTGGCTTAGATGCACCAAATCACTCTTAAAAACGTACAATAGACCGCAGGGTTCCTGAGATCTCGATCCAATTATGTGTGACACTTTCATGATTTTTATACCGTATTTTTTTCTCAATCTTGTTTTCACATCAGAGGAACCACCAACCACGGAAATAAAGTTTTTTTTGTATATTGTGCATAGTTTGAAAATCATCCCCGTTACGTTCGCCCCTTAACTTTTCACATCACTACAGACTTTAATTAAAATCCTTCAATGCAAAGCTACGGTACAGTGGCTAAATACACAATAAAGCATTTATGAGAGGAGGTACGAACAATCCATTGCATCGAGCTTTATAGCGGACCGCCATTGATTTTTGGGCGTCATTGTTATTGTGCGTATTGACCTGACAAACGCTTTTTGATTCTCTGTATGCAGGCTTTGTGTGCTAATCCGGGAGAAAATATCTGTTTTCGACGTATAGATAGGTAGGTAGACAGGCGACTTTTACAGCGCAGCAGGCAAAAGTCTGCTTTCGATGCTGGGGCTGGAGAGAGAGAGTTCGATTCCCGCCTCAGGATAACTGCAGATATTTGTTCCGTGGTGTTTTCTAGCCGAAGACAACGACAAAAATACTGATTGGTTCGAGCTAAAACTTTGCACGCATAAAGTTCTGTGTAGTTTATTCACAAGTACCTACCTAAGTACTAATGGATACTATAATATTAAAGATTATATTTATTATTTATTATATAATATTATTTGTTTGGATTGAATAGGCTTCGAAACTACTGATATGAAGAATTTTCACCATCAGAATCTCATATTATCGCTGATTAAGATAAGCTTTAATAATAATATTTTCAAGAAGTTTGGGATCTGTATGGAAACTTCAATAATGTAACCCATCGCAAAGTGTGTAAAATTATATATTTTTTTAAATTTTTGTTAAACACCCGCGCGAAGCCGGGGCAGACCGCTAGTTTATTATAATATATTCAGTAATGGCTGCTTATGATTCCTCTACCTACTATAACGCGAAGAAACTAGTCATCTTAATATATAAGGGAACAAGCGATTTTCTGGCGACAACGCCCAGCCTAAACCGCTGAAGTTAGAAAGCTGAAATTTGGAAGGTAGGTTCCTTTTACAACACAAGCACCCGCTAAGAAGGGATTTTTGGAAATTCCACCCCTAAGGGGGTGAAAAGGGGGATGGAAGTTTTTTTAGTCTTTTTTCTAACTCTGTAACCGGTAGCCCGATTTTCTTGAAATTTACAGGAAATACTAAACATACAAAAATATTGAACACGTGTTTCAGCATTTTTCAAAATATTCCTGAAAATAGGGTGAAATGGGTCATTCAAGTTTGAGATTCGTATTTTGGCTCCATATTGAAATGTCTATAACTTTTTGATATAGCATACTAATGACTTGAAACTTTCAGTATGTATTGAAAAAACTATAAATCAAACCACGTGTTTCAGGATTTTTCAAAAATGTTACTATATAAGTTTAAAAAGGAAGTCGAATTACTTAAGATTTTTGAGATTTTTTTTAACAAATGACCCAACATGAAACTTACTCAGAATACTAAACAAACAAAAATATTGAACACGTATTTCAGGATTTTTTCAAATATTCCTGAAAAAACATCAAAATATAAAGAAACAAGCGATTTCCTACCGACAACGCCCAGCCTAAACCGCTGAAGCTAGAAAGCTGAAATTTAGAAGGTAGGTTCCTTTTACAACACAAGCACCCGCTAAGAAGGGATTTTTGGAAATTCCACCCTAAGGGGGTGAAAAGGGGGACGGAAGTTTTTTTGGTCATTTTTCTAACTCTGTAACCGGTAGCCCGATTTTTATGATTACTTACAGGCTAAAATAGGATTAGGAAATTTACAAACATATTGGGCTATAGTAGAATGTCCACCGTGTCATTAGATTCTCTATAAAAAATACAGTAAATGATTATTAAAAAAAAAACTCATTATAATGGGCTTATACATGATATTAAAAGCGGGTTTCAATTTCCGACTCTTAAAATAGGGTATTAGCTGATTTCGTCAAGAAGTTTTACCCTATAGTCCACGCAAATGAAATTGCGAGCGGGTCAGCTAGTTAATAAATAATTACAACCTGCCTTCGAACTAATAGTGACAGATCAGAAAGATGATCTAGTTAAGATACACCAACACACTAGACCTATAGGTAAATAGTTTGTACTCAGATGAGGGTAGACGAACACGGCCGCATTATGCATGAGCACGTTACCTACGCGATCCAATTGGAGGCGCGTCTTGGACCTTCTGCGAGGTCACTGCACACTGGTGCACTAGTTTTTAAACGATTTAGGTACGATAGTGTGTAATTATCTTTTTTAGTGTCTTGGTTCTGTGTCACTCATATTAAGTTGGAGTCGACGGTTCTACTTTCTTTATAAAAACTAATATCTTACTAAAACTAAATTTATGTATGACTTATATGAATGACTTATAACTAGGCACTAAACAGAATATAAAATTACAGTTACTATATGCACTTATACAAATATCTATTCCCTAAGCCGTCACCATATGATAGGCCTACCGACTTGTCCAAGATAAACGATTCGTGCTAATAAAATATAAACTACTAGAGGACCGCTCTGACTTCACACGGGTATTTAACAAGAATTGAATTTTCTAGAGTCTATGTGCATCAAGGAAAATTTTGGATTTTAATGGTGAAAGAATTTTTCAAATCGGTTCAGAAGTTTTGGAGCCTATATAATTCAAACATACAATCAAATCTTTCCTCTTTATAAACTTAGTATAGATATAACTAACTCGTCTTTATCGTTTTAGTAGATAACCTGACATTCCTCTTCCTATTCCATATAGTGTATCGATCGACTATATTTCTCATATTCAATTTTTTTTTGTGTCGGTATTAAGCCAGTGTATTTATATACAAAAATTGTGTGCGTTTCCTTTTGGCAGCGAGAATAGACCTATAGTTTTATTATGGTTTTTCGCCCGTGGAGGATTTAACTGCTGGAGTTTTGTGACACTCCGGAAATGCAGACGTAAAAGATATAACTGAAATATTCCAGTTGGAAGTATAATTTATAAATACAGAAAAATCCTGACTCAACGAAAATTTTAATAAACTTGTAAAGCAAGCAAATACTACTGAAAAAGTCTCCATCTTCGTAATGTTTTCATATAAGTAAACGACGTATGTAAATGTACAGGCTCCCTAAGGACTCAGTGACTCGTAATTTTCTTGGGCCATCTTATGTTTTTGTCCTTTTCTAGAGCAGGTTTTTAGACGTCTATTACGTAAACATAAAATATTCTACTTTACCCAGTTTTCTAAACGGAATTTGTACCGTCATGCGGTTTTATACTGCAAAGAACAGCCGCAAAGCTGGCTCTAATAACTCCAGCTCGCCGCTTCCACGAAAGCCATCAATTTGCAGCCCCATTTCACGGAAACAACACATAATCATTTTCCTGGATTTGCACTACGCGAGAATTTAATCCAAAATCTATAACGCTAGATCTACTTCTGTGCGGAGAATTATTTGATAACCTCAGCTTCCCGGCGGTCGTATCGAGCG
>OZ007522.1:2495310-2543038 GCA_963931895.1 Eupithecia pulchellata
AATCGGCAATTAGTTTCCTGTCCCGCCATACATCACACACTGACCCCATTAGGTATCCATACCTACATCTATACCTATCTAATAGAGTACAGAAGGCATGAGTGGCCATTAGCATATCACAGCATATACATACGTATTGTAGCAAGAAGTTATGTCTACAATCTAGAACTTTCTGATTTCTAAGCTATAAGTGGCTGGAATGTTCGTTTTGAAGGAAAAATACTTTAGAAATAAGTTCTTTGATACAAATACACAATAATTTTTACTTAATACCAACACCACCAACTTGACAAATTCCCATTGAATGATAGTGAGGGAATATAGAGTGCAACTTTGTTTTGTGCCCACACATGTGCATTATAATATGCCCCGGGCTCGTACATAGATTACAAATGAGGCAGCAAAAGTTAGAAATTGGGAGCAGCCTCAAAGGTATTTATCATGTACGTCATTTACGCAAAATACATATTTATTATAAGCATACTTATCATGATACTTACAAAACTTTTATCCTTTTTCAAGTATTTTGATTATTTTTCTGAAATCCCAAAAATATCTAGGTTACCACAGACAAATTTATCTTGGTTCTTTAATTTTTATTCTTCTATTCTCTTTATTTCTTTCTTATTTGAACTTACCACTTATGACTTATCACTCCCTGCTTCAGAAACCACATATTTTTTTATTAATCATTTCTTCCAGACAAAAACATCATCAAAGAATTGACTTCTTCCTTGGCGACCGGATCTGGAAGTCTTTTCATGAACTTTCAAGTCTCACTTAGGTACCAGATATTTTCTATGTGACCCCCGTGTATTTGACTACATAGTTCTTATGAAACTATTTCTATTACAGAAAAAGTGCTTCATCTAGTCCATTTTGCTGGAACATTCCCCAATCCCTTTGGTTCACGGACGTGTATACAAACCTTAGGTCTCTGACCCTTGGGACTGAACTATAACTCCAAACTTCAAAAGTCCCAAAGAACTCAACTCTTATTTGTTTTCTTGAAAAACAATGCAAAAGTTAATTAATTTTCGAAGAAACTCAAGTAAGTCGCGTTATTGGAAAAGATTGCTTATCTTTTGAAGTTTTTCCATTAGACAGCCTTCGGATGGGGGCTGCAGGGTTGCATTATTGAATAGCATCTCCGAAATTATTTTGTTGTTTACTTTTTGGTGGACTGATTATTACTTATGTATGGTGTCATGGGTAACGTTACAAAATATATAATGTTTATAAAGGTTACTATGTTGGTTACGCTGTCTTTTTAAAAACCAAATTTTTGTTGAGAAAAATACCAATAGTTACCTACAATTCAAACACGTTACAGAACAATAAACATATAATGCTGGAAAATTCACCCAGCATCAACTAGCCTCAGCTAACTAGAGCGTAGTGTTATTATGAGTATAACTAGATATATAACATATAATACTACATATAATATAACTTAATAAAACCTCTTCGACTTTAAAATCGATATCGATTTTAAAACCAGATAGTGTTACCCAGCAAGTCAACTCAAGGTTGCAGTTCTAGGAAAAAAAAATCATAAAACTTTTAACCATACAAGCCCTTGTCCTTACGCTTAAACTCTTTTTGAAAAGGACGAAGGAATACAGCTTTTAGTTCTGTAGACACCTTATTAGCATCCGAATTTACGCACAAAAGATCACACGCCTGTTTTTCGCTTCTATCAACTCAACTCTCCAAGTCAACAAAAGCCTTATCAAGTTCGAGTTTTTAAAATCTCTTTGAACTATTATGTCCGTGGTCGGTGGGTGTGGCGGGGTCACTGGGCTACAGTAACTGCTGAACCATCTGTGCCTGAGTTTATGAACTTTGCAGCTGATGCGTGGGCAGGCACCGAAATAGAGCCGACAGCGGGGGCGTTGAAGGTTTGGGAGTATGTTAATAAACACGTGATGTTTTTACGCTGATACGTGTTTTGTACGGAGGTGTGTACGGGGTGATTCACGGTTGCTTGCTGTCATTTTGTACCTCCAGTTCTGACTAAAAGTGACCTAAAGCGGCTGCTATTTTGAATAGTGCCGGGAAGCATTGTGTCATATCAGGCGAAAATCAACCTTCAGGAATAAGTTAGGTGTGGCATATAATATACCTGACCTACCCAATAAGTTACCATTTTTTATAACTCTAAGTATATTCTGAATATTATGTGATTATCTTTTCAATCGAAAACATCTAATGCTATGTTCACATGCGCGCCGTGCAGCCCGGCGGGCTGCCTGGCGGGCTGCCTGGCGGGCTGCCTGGCGGGCTGCGCGGCATGCAGCCCGTCCCAGGCCGGCGACAATTCAAGCTGTTCACACGCACGCGCCGTCGCGTCAGTCAGTGCATTTGGTTCGCGGCATTCACGTTCACGGGCGCGTTTACGGGCTCGGGCGTACTGTTCACACGCTAGTGAACGTGAATGTGCACGTTGAATGTCGAGTTGAACGCGCGCATGTGAACATAGCATAAGATGCTCAGCCAGTAGTTTTTCTTTTGGAAGGCGGAAAATCGAAACCATACTTACACTTTAACATAAAACAAAGACCCCAAAGACCATCATTTCTTCTGTAATCTAAACGGAGATGTAGTGCCGTGTAGACTTTTACAGGCAAACGCAATATATATAGCAAAGACAAGAGACTACTTCCTATTTCATAAATTGCTACAAAAAGAGAGCTTATATCTAAAGCCCAACATGACCACCAGCATAAAAACCTACTCATTTTGACATCTGTCAAAAATGCTAACGTCAAAAATGTTTTAGCGCGTCCGGGCTCCGCAGTGCGGCTGGCTGCGGTGGCTCGACACGAGCTGTTTACCCTGACAAATAACTGGAGTAACGGCAAAACTTAGGTACCCATTGCGGCACTTTCATAAACTTTTTATACCTGATAATGGAATGGTTTTTAACTTTCTGCTCTGAGGTTTACCTGGAGATGATAAATGCGGCTTTTTTGTTTTGAATTTGGAATAATAATGCCGTAGGTGTGCCGCCGCGCGCCGCCCCGTCGTAGCGATGAGATTGATTACCCATTAGTAATATTTAGTAAAATCTTTTCTAATTTGTGTAAAGTGCAAAGCGTGTTTATATGTTGTCCCTAGACCTACAAAAGTTCTTTGTGTTTGTTCGCTCAATCAAAAGCCTTATAAGCATATTTATAATACCAACATAACAAAAAACCTAAGCTACAAAGTCTATTCGTGTTCAAAACAGTTGTTGTTCCAAACTTAAAACTTAGTTTTTAAACTTTTACTTTTCCCTTGGAACTTCATTTTCCGAGAACATGCCCACATAACCTTTGGTTTGTTCAAGTTTTTTACTTCATTGGCGTCATTGGTGTTTTTATGTTGGTACCCCTAAGTTCAATGCCTAGGTAAAATCAAATCAGGTAAAATGCGGTTCATTGGGTATCATTTAGTGATTTTCTAAAGATATATCTTTTCGGCTCGGCTTTTTGAAGCGAGTAATGTAGCGCGCGTATAAGCGCGTATCCCAGGGACGGATTTAGGTTATTTTGTATTCCATTAGTTTTTTTACTGTCCTCACTTCCATTAATGGATATACTAGAGTCTGGAATATAATTACAATTTAGATATCAATTTAGAACTTAATTTTTCTGGGCCTTTATTAAAAAATAAAACAAAAATTAAACAATTGAGCTAACTCGAGACTTCCGCAAACAAACTACAGGTAGCACAACTGAGTTTTAACTTAATTTTATAAGATCGAATTCCGGTAAAGTGCGCACTTAAATAGTTAAAAAAAATACTTATGTAGATAACTAGATATGTATATCTAATTTTGGATAAAGACTACATACCATAAATGTCTAATTTTTTATCAATCATCATTTTTTTATCAATAAAACGTTATGGTTCTCTGTTATAGCCATTCAAAAACACGCTTAATACCTATATCAGTTTCGCTACTATACTTCATCTATACTTCTAGTGCCTTCGTATCTATAGTTCTAGTGCCTAGTGTACAGCTACCAAGGCTGATGTGATTCTAATAAAACATCAACTTGACCTTTCACTGCAACAGTAATTGACACTGTAGATAACGAGAACTCAATCGATTCTGACATTTCAAGGAACTTGACGTAAAAATAATACCCTTGTCCGTGATAAGTGTCTTCCACTCCAAGATATGCGATATGCTCCTTGATTTTTTTTACCCCTGAGGCATAAAAATACATCAAAAGACATTAAGTTATACACGATCATCTTGTTTGTCTATAATTTTGAATTATCCTAATGGGAGAGAGAGACAGACAGCTTGAGAGGTGTAATAGACGTGGTTTTAAACTTTAGGGGAAATTATTGATTTAAACTATAGTGCACTATTTAAGTATTTATTTATTAAAACGTTTAACACTTATGTCACACATTGAAAACAAACTGAGCTTCTAAATGTTAAGGTTGTTCACTGTACTTGCCTAATGTCTCTTTGTATAGCGTTCATTCTCAGTAGATCCATTGTCCAGATCCATAATGGATCTAGTGAGATATTTAATTCTCTTTAGATCCAATTTTTTTAAGTGTGGTTTTTTTACAATTGATGTAGAAATCCATGGTTGTCACTATCATTTTTCTAATGCCTTGTATCGTAAAGCTAAAACATTTGGTATAAAGTTAACCAAAAAGTCTAACGGTATGACACTTGTCCCATGTTTGAAGCGACGTGTGACCCGAGAACTTGTCAATATCTGGCGCAGCGCATCAGCATTGCCATACAGCGTGGCAATGCAGCCAGCATCTTGGGTACACTTCCAACTGGCATTGATATGGATCAGTTGTTGTTGTTGCGTTAGGTCATATTAATATTAAGTAGGAACATTTCTTTTAATTAAATAATATTTGAAGACCAAAATCCTCTTAATTTATCATTATAGCTTATGGGACAGTAGTAATCATTAGATCCAAAAAAATTACCGTTATTTTAAAAACAGATCTATTAGCAATAAAAATTCTCATCAGATCCATATTATTGGAAAACCGATCTCATCATCATCATCATCAGCCTATGTTAGTCCACTGTTGGACATAGGCCTCCCCTAATGAGCGCCATAGCGCCCTGTCTTCGGCTTGTCGCATCCAGCATCTGCCAGCAGTCTTTCGCAGATCGTCATCCCACCTGGTCGGAGGGCGTCCTACACTACGTTTACCGAGTCGCGGTCTCCACTCAAGAACACGTTTACCCCAGCGGTTATCGGTTCTTCGCGAAATATGGCCGGCCCACTGCCACTTCAGTTGGCTAATTCTCTGAGCTATGTCGATGACTTTAGTTCTCTGTCGGATGTATTCGTTACGAATCCTATCCTTCAGAGAAACTCCGAGCATAGCTCTTTCCATAGCGCGCTGAGCGACTTTGAACTGGTGGACCAACCCTATCGTGAGTGTCCACGTCTCAGCTCCGTAGGTCATGACTGGTAGGACGCACTGATTAAAAACTTTCGTTTTCAAACATTGCGGTATGGATGACGAGAAGACTCGACGTAGTTTTCCGAACGCTGCCCAGCCTAGCTGGATCCTCCTCTTGGCTTCCTTCTCGAAATTGTTTTTACCCAACTGCAAAATCTGCCCGAGGTAAGTGTACTCAGAAACAATTTCGAGAAGGTGGCCATGTACGATCACCGGTCTTGGATCAATGTGGGCATTGATCATGACTTTGGTTTTATCCAAATTCATGCCAAGACCGATACATCGGGAGGCTGAAGCTAGACTGTCCAGCATCCGGTTCAGCTCCTCTAGCGACTCCGCCATTAAGACTATGTCATCAGCGAATCGCAGGTGTGAGATGTAGTCGCCGTTTATGTTGATGCCCTTGTCTTTCCAGTCCAGCGTCTTAAACATATCTTCCAACGCGCTCGTGAACAGTTTCGGGGATATGACATCCCCCTGCCTCACTCCTCTGCGCAGTTGGATCGGTTTAGTCTGCTGGTCCTGTACTCGGACACTCATCGTAGCGGCTTCGTAGAGACATCTCAGCACCTCGATATAACGATAGTCTACTTGGCATCGCTGTAAGGATTGTAGAACAGCCCAGGTTTCAACGGAGTCAAAGGCCTTCTCATAGTCCACAAAAGCCAGACACAGGGGCTGATTATACTCTTCGGACTTCTGTATAATCTGCCTCACTGTGTGAATGTGGTCTATGGTACCATATCCTCCGCGAAACCCAGCCTGCTCCGGTGGCTGAAACTCGTCGAGTCTCCTGGCGAGACGGTTCGATATAACTCGTGAGAAAAGCTTATAGACGTGACTTAGGAGCGAGATGGGTCTATAATTTTTAAGAAGGGTTTTATCTCCCTTCTTAAAAAAGAGCACCACCAAACTCCCACTCCACGCCTTTGGAGTTCTCCCACTGTGAAGGACGGCGTTGAAGAGGCTCTGTAACTCCTGTATAACAGGGTATCCTCCAGCTTTCAAAAGCTCTGATGTTATTCCGTCCTCACCGGGGGCTTTTCCATTTTTAAGCTGCCTCAGAGCTAACACGATCTCGTCTTGACTGATGTCTGGCAGTTCGTCGGTATAGTGGCGTATCAAGGTGGCTCTAGAATCGTGGTCGTCTCGTTGGGAACGGGGAGCATGTGCAGCGTATAAACGGCCATAAAAGTCCTCTATCTCGGCCGATATCTCCGGCTTCGACAAAACGGTCCTTCCGTCGTGCGTTGAAAGCTTCGTCAGGTGGCTCCTTCCAAGCTGCTGAGTGAATACTTTGGACCCTCGGTTTCGCTCTATCGCCTCTTCAATGAGGCGTGTATTAGAGCTCCGAAGGTCGCGTCGTACCATCTTCGCAATTCGCTTGTTCAGGTCTGACCTCTCTGACGAAGTCGCTTGGGTGGTTTCCCGTCTTTTTGTCATCAGCCCAAGAGTCTCATCCGAGAGTTTGGACTTCTTACCAGTACGCTGCTTTTTGCAAAACTTGATGCCCTCGTCCCTCAGCGTTTCTACCAGATTGTGTAGGGTCTCGTCAGCGTCATCAGTGGGTTCCAAGGCAGCGAATCTATCCCCGAGAAGCTGCTGAAACTTCTCGGTGCCCGCCATGATTTGGATTGGGTTCGGTCGGAGCGTGGACTTCACCAGACGGTTTCTTTCAAGCTTCAAATTTATATTCAGAGAGCCTCGAAGGAGTCGGTGATCAGATCCGGTATTGAACCTGTTGATCACTGAGACATCTCTGAATATATGCTTGCTATCCGTCATGATGAAGTCGATCTCATTTTTAGTCACAGAATCGGGACTCCGCCATGTCCACTTCCTTTGGGGCTGTTTCTTAAAGAAAGAGTTCATTAAGAACAGCCCCTCTTTCTCAAGGAAGTTGACGAGCATTTGTCCCCTGTGATTTCGAACACCAAAACCATGCGGGCCTATTCGGGATTCGTTGCCAGTCTGGGTTCCCACCTTGCCGTTAAAGTCCCCCATAACAACGTTGAAGTGAGCCTTGGTGGTGTGATGTAAGGCTTTGGATATGTCTTCGTACATATCCTCCACTTCATCATCCGAGTGTGTCGAGGTCGGTGCGTAAACCTGAATGACCTTCAAGCTGTAGCGCTTAGACAGCCGAAGGATCAGGTACGCTACCCTGGTCGACACACTGGAGATTTCTTCGACGTTGTTAGAGAGGGCCTTATTGACGAGGAAACCTACGCCACCCTGGGATGTTTTATCACCCTCACGAAAGTAGAGAAGATGGCCCGAGTCTAGGGTTACGGTGTCCTCCCCCTCTCTACGGACTTCACATAACCCTAGAACATGCCATTTAATGTTCTCTAACTCCACTTCCAACTGCGCTAGATGGTGATCAAGCCTCAGAGTGCGTCCGTTAAACGTTGCCAGGGTCAGTGTGTGTGGGGTGTGGTAGCCTAATGTAGCCCGGTGATTCCTAGCACCCCCTGCCCCGCCGTTACCGTGGCCGCTACCATGGCCAGGAATAGCGAGGCGGCCGGGAACTGGGGGCCATTTTGTGGCGGTTCTTGTCATTTGGGGGTATTGCCCATAATCCCCACGCTGGGCATGCGGGTTGGGGATCGCAGTTTAGTGGAGTAGTTCTGCAGAGGGCGCTGCTGCCCGCCCCCCGGTGTGTTTCCCTTAGTCGCCTCTTACGACACCCACGGGATGAGTTGGGGTGGTGAAATTCTTTATTATGCCGTCACCACACGGCACACCGATCAAAACCGATCTACAGAGAAAAAATATTTCACTAGATCCATTATGGATCTGAACAACGGGTCTATTGCAACCCTACAGCTACCTGCACAAAATGAAAGGCATAAACCTACCACATCCCCAAGACATAACTTTTTCAACACAGACTATACCGCAGTAAAGCAAGACTTTGAAAACTCAGAATTTGAAATAACAGACTCTACGACGGTTGAATCCGCATGGAACTCCTTTAAATCTACAACACAAAATATTGTAAAATTACATATTCCACTCCACAGAAAAAAGGGAAATAAAAGACTTAACAAACCCTGGATCGGACCAGAAATTCTGAAACTGTCTACTGAAAAAACCCATGCTTGGAAATCATACCGGCTTATCACCACTCAAAACAACTATGAAAAGTACCGTAAAATTAATAACCGGCTAACATCAGAAGTAAGAAAAGCAAGAATAAAGTTTGAAACTCGGGTTGTCTACAGTGGACCTAAGTCCTTTTATGGATACATCCGCAAACAACTGGCATCCAAAGTATCTGTCCCGCCTTCTATAC
Organism: Eupithecia pulchellata; assembly: GCA_963931895.1. NCBI lineage: Eukaryota > Metazoa > Arthropoda > Insecta > Lepidoptera > Geometridae > Eupithecia > Eupithecia pulchellata. The sequence goes on from OZ007522.1 coordinate 2,504,051, forward strand.
TAGATGAACATACTGGAACTGTGATAAGAGACCATAAAGAAGTTGCGGAAATATTCGCTAAACAATTCGAAAAGTCGTATGTCAGAGAACCTCTATCTAAACCATTACCACGAATCCAAGCACAGAGAGTTTTACAAACCTTGGAGAGTGTTGAGTTCTCATCGGAATCAGTAAGAAAAACCATCATGACATTTAAAGACGATACTGCTATGGGCCCTGACGAAATCCCGGCCATTCTGCTTAAGAGATGCAATGAAGCTATATGTAAAAGACTGGCGAAGATAATGGCTACCTCATTTGACCATGGTGAACTCCCACAAGACTGGAAAGAAGCTATTGTGACGCCTATATACAAGAAAGGAAACAAACGAATAGCAGCCAACTATCGCCCTATAAGCCTCACTTGCATCGTCTGCAAAACCATGGAGAAGATAATAGCATCAGAGATAAGAAGCTTCCTATTCCAGGAAAAAGTATTATCTGAGAAACAACACGGATTCATACCAGGTCGCTCAACAGTTACAAACCTACTTAGCTGCATAGACATGTGGACTCAAGCATGGGACAAACGTCAGCCAACAGACATCATATACCTTGACTACGAAAAAGCCTTTGACAGAGTCCCAATAAAAAGACTTACTTCTAAACTGGAGCACTTTGGTCTTAGAGGCAAACTTTTGAAGTGGATAGAAGGGTTCCTCTCAGGTAGAACATTCAGAGTACGAGTCGGAGAAGCCCAGTCAGAGCCTCACAAAGTGAGTAGTGGAGTTCCACAAGGGTCTGTGCTCGGTCCAATCCTTTTCGGAATCTTTCTCACAGACTTGGATCAGCACATCGAATCCCAGCTGTCACTTTTTGCGGATGATACTAAAATCATGGGAAACCCACTGCTCACCCAAAACATCATACAAAAAGATCTAGACAGGATATACCAGTGGACTCAAGACTGGCTCATCACACTCAACGAAAAGAAGTGCACAGTGTTGCATGTTGGAAGCAAAAACCCAAAATGTAACTATTTAATTAATGGTATTCAGCTCGAAAAGGTAGAGAGACAGAGAGACCTTGGAGTACTTATCACAGGCAACCTAAAATGGGAAGAGCATATTGTAGAGACAGTGAAAAAAGCTAACTCTATAATGTACATTATAAGAAAGGCATTCTCACACATCAATAAGGATCTGTTTCTAAAACTGTACAAGACATATCTGAGGCCCCTATTGGAGTATGCTTTCCAGATATGGAGCCCTTACTTCAAAAAGGACATCAACCTGCTGGAAAGAGTGCAGCGAAGAGCTACAAAAATGGTCCCTGGTCTCAAACTACTTGCATACGAGGAGAGACTGCAAGAACTAGGGTTAACCACCCTCGAGAAACGTAGAGAGCGCGGAGACCTAATAGAGACCTTCAAGATACTTACCAGCCACTACAGTATACCTGACTTATCAAAGAAACTATACACTATGAACACTAACACAATTCTGAGAGGACACTCACTGAAGCTGCAACGTGGGCCCAGTACCAGCAAACCAAGAGAGCACATATTGCCGAATCGCGTCGTGAAGACTTGGAACCGGTTGCCGGAGTCAGTGATCAGTGCCCCCTCAGTGAACTCTTTTAAAAATAGACTGGACAAATATTTGAAGTGCACTGACAAGGACTAAGATATGCACACATCAGCTTAAGAGCTGCCTGTGTATTACAGATAATAATAATAATAATAATAATAATAATTGAGATTGAACGGAATGTATCTGTCGAGCAATCGAACCTACTGATTAGCAGAGACCATGTCTTGTCAAACTATGCAGTGTCATTTATAATGACTGACTCCTTCGCAAAGTCTAATCGAATAACCTTTTTAAAAAGAAAATTATTAGTGCGTTTCACTAGTAAACCAAACATTTGCTGTATGGCAATGCTGATGCGTTGCGGTGGATACTCACGCACGACACTCACTCGGATCACACGTCGCTTCAACCAGACGCTCAGATATGTATTTTTAAAACACTATTTCTTACTTCATCATTACCATCAGCCTATAATTGGGGGGTTATTGCCCATAATCCCCACGCTCGGCATGCGGGTTGGGAATCGCAGTTGAGTGGAGTTGTTCTGCAGAGGCGCTGTTGCCCACCCCCCGGTGTGTGTCCCTTATTCGCCTCTTACTACACCCACGGGAAGAGTAGCGCTGGTGAAATTCTGTGACGGCACCACACGGCGAATTTCTTATATATTTCTTACTAGAGAGGTAAGATATAATGATATATATTTATAAATTGTGTACTTATTCAAAGCTTATTTTCTAAGGATTTATGTCTATAGTATTTATATGTCTATATCCCATAAAGCTATTAATTACTCGCTCGTCATTGCCCGCAGTGGCGCGCCAGGTTTTCACGTGTGAACTGCTGACATTGACCATTATTTATAACAAGCTGTTCAATAAAAAAGGAATTGAAGTTGCGTTTTCTTTTATCGTAGAAGTATTTTTAAAACTATAGAAAATTATTGTCGAGGGGATTACTATTTATAAGGTAAAGACAAAATAGACTTGATAAAAAAATAAGAATAAAATATATTTATTTAAAGAGGGCACTGAGGATAAACAAAACATAAAACTTAAAGAAAAACAAAAAGACTATACTTACTCACCGTATTTGGTGCTAAATAAGTATCAGGTAAGAATATGTATTTTGGTTAAAAGCTTGCAAATTCGAGAAATGCCGATTCGTTAATTATTTAGTTTGAAGTACATTGTTTCAAACATTTGACGCTCTCTATGCCGATTCGAGCTTCTAGATTTCGTTCGTCCAAGACTAGATAGGCAGATTAAGTTTTACCCGCGTGGCTGAACCGCTCAAAGATTTGTTTGACGAATTCATTATAAATTTAAACGGATTTGGTGATCTTCCAACAAAAAATATTTTCATAGTTAACCCGTTAAGGTACTTTGATAATAAAGAAATAATAAATAAGCCACAATTCTCCCCGTCTCCCTAATTCCCTCATTTTCCGACGTAGGTATGTCCTTGACTAGGCTCATTCATTCATAATAAAAAATATAACATTCATTGCATTATATTTCTGTACATGAACACGAATTATTTAAAGATTATTTACGCAAAAGTAATTACAGATAATTGTAAATACTATACAATAAAATATAATTACATAACTTCTAACTCAACTGTTATTTCTCTATAAGCCTTCTATTGAAATAAGCCAGAGTGGGAAATATTACTATCGTAACACTGCTTAGCAGCTGTTTATTCACTTTATATATATTCACATAGCACTACGGATAATATTATGTATAAGGGGGTAAGTCAGGGGGTGGCTAGTTCTCGTGCCAGTAACTAGTATCGTATCATCATCGACAGCCTATAATAGTCCACTGCTGGACTTAGGCCACACCTAATGAGCGCCATAGATGGCATTATTTATTATTTGGTGGTTATTGCCCATAATCCCCACGCTAGGCATGCGGGTTGGGGATCGCAGTTCGGTGGAGTTGTTCTGCAGAGGGCGCTGCTGACCGCCCGCGCCCCCTTGTGTGTCTCCCTTAGTCGCCTCTTACGACACCCACGGGAAGAGTGGGTGTGGTGGATTTCGGGCGCCAAACGGCGAATTTCTTATAAATTTCTTACTTGAGAGGTAATAAATAATAATTTATAGTTTAAATTTTAGTTCTTATTCAAAGCTTATTGTGTAAGGATTTACGTCTATAGTATTAATGTGTCTATATCCCTTAAGCATTATCATATCATATGTTATACATATCATATAGCAAATGATAAACATTGCCATTCTCACAATCGTCAGTCTGCGTTTCGTAATGCCACTTACAATAACCACATCCTCATTCGAATGATTCGACGAATTGTGCATTGGGAATCATAAATGACGACCTCTGTGGTGCAGTGGGCGAAGGTCTGCCTGAGTCGCATGAGGTTTTTGGGTTCGATTCACACCTCGGGACAAATATTTGGTATGAACTACAGATATTTGTCATGGGTGTCCTAGTCGTTTTCTATGTATTATAAAAATATAGCTATCTACGTAAAATATAGTATTATTTATATCATGTTATACCCATAACACAAGCGCTGATTAGCTTGGGGCTAGGTCATGCTGTGTGGAGCAAGCATGAGCAAGCGTGTGAATCAAGCATTATTCATCATTATTTTTTTCGTCTAAAGCTGGATGCACACCATTCGATACTGAAAAAACGCACAATTATTACATAGGTGGTTTTTTGCAACTTGGCTCAAGATAGTTTTTTTGTAGATTGTTTTATTTTCAAAGTTTTAAGGGAAATAAAACTAGCGGAAAAGTTATTCAAATAAGCCGATGAACGAACTTATTTCGATTGTGTGTGGAATGGAGGTCTTTTAGGTCTTTTCAATATCAACAAATAAAACATCGTACCTAAATCAAAAAGTCTCAATTTACAATTTGGTCTAACAGCATTGAATCGTTATAAATCTTCCTAATTACCTACGCGATCATGGGTTCGAATCTCACGAACAGCCTCTTTTTGCACTCCCTTTTTTTCGCAATCAAAATCACTACACTTACTCCACATTAATCTATGGCAGCTATCCTGGATCGCGCAAACGATTTACCATCTCATTATAAGAATATAAAAAGGTTTTAATCTTTATTTCTTAGGGGTCAGTCTCTCGAGGTAAACCAGTCCGTCAAGCTGGTCCAAATTGATACTCGTAGATGCGGCTACAGAGTATAATAATATGGTGAGGTTAGAGGGTTATACAATAAGGGTGAGGTGGGTGATCTACAATTATTGGGGGTAAATAGTCCATAATCTCAAACAAAACCAATCAATAGAATACGTGTTAACTAGTTCTAAGTAGATATAGAAAGCCCTCGGAGACTTCTTGACCTCTATTTTTAGTAAAATTTTGTCCTGTTCATAAGTTATCAATGTATTTATAAATAATAAATTTATTTTTTTAGATATATTAGTTATCAAGTGCCCATAAAACAAGCTCCGCTTAGTCTGAGGCTTAATGTTGCTATGTGAGTTATCTAGCATTATTTGAAATGTATTCCATCATTTTTCGACTAAACTTGCCTATATAAATAAACAGTTAAAAAGCGATTGCAGGACAATTGCCTATTTGGTCAGTTTGCTTGTTTACATTAATTTGATAAAGGCGTAATTATTTTCTCGAAAGTCGCATTTTCTTCCTTCACCTTCTGGACATGGGTGTCGTGGGTTATGAAAGTGTTAAGCGCTAAATAAATGATGTACCTACATACGTGGATATTTTTATGACTAAAGCAAAAGTTTGATTGAAAGTGTTGCTAGCCTCTCGCAGTAAAGCAAAACGCTCGTAAAGTTGTCACTCAAGCGGACGGAGGGCCGCGCGCGGATATATTCGAATTCAGAACACTTTATGAAGATTATTCGAGATACATTGGCGGGAATCACGGTACTTTATGATTTTATTTTATTTATTTGAAAATGGAAGTATGAAAAAATATTCCCAAACACGAATGAGGTTACTTACTCTGTACACACGATGTACTTTAGGTTTGTTTGACCCTTGGAAAAGGAATTTGCATGTTATTCTCTCTAAGAAGGTAGGTACAATGTTTGCTTATTATCTACTGGCTTGATTTTGAATTGAAATTTCATCAAGCAGGTTGTGTCATACTAAAAACCTTAAACTCTTTCATGTTTAGGTACTTCATGATACCAGAGATTAATAAATGATGCTACACAATGTTTTTCGCAAATAATTTTATCTCTATCTTCGTGACCTAGCAAATCCCCGCAGAGTTGTAGCTATTTATTCTTCGTTAAATCGCAACTATTGTCAATTTCCTGTTCTTAGGTCGGCGAGCACTCAAGCGGCCGACTTCCAGCGGTCCACTTAACTCCAGCGCTTAATTTCCGGACTAATAAAAATCTTCGCGGCTTGCCTCGTTGAAAGAGAAATTAAAAAGTTACAGGGCGCGAGACGCGGAGTTTTGAATTTAGAACGCCAGCGCGGCCTTTGAGTTTATCACCAAACCAAACGACATAAAAACGAGTTTAAAGTTCTCTATGGTATCGTATTAACTATTCTAATTATCTAGGCAAGTTTAGTCATTGGAAAATTTCTAGATAAATTTTAAATAATGCTGGAAAAAGTTAAATAGCTCTACACCTAGAGCACTCGGAACAGATTTCTGATCATACAAACATTTGTACCGAGGCGGGAATCCTAACTCGCCATCTCCGGGAAAGGGCAGGGCTTCGCCCGCTGTGCAACAGAGGTAGTCGAAATACTTACATAGTACCTATAAATAATCAAGTTATTAATAATAATAATCAATTAGTTCAGGCAACATTAGTCTGGTAAAAGATGTTAAATACTTAAAAACTACGGCCCAAACAAAATATATTATTATCTGCATATATTATTTTACTACTATTATAATGATGAACGGGAAAAGAATATCGTGGCGAAGCAAAGGATCGCGTTGAATCATTGATAAGTTGGTATACAATAGCAAAGATGTGATTCCCGACTCACAGGGTAGGGTGGACTCTGACAGCTAAGCTCGGGAGAGTTGACGCTGCGAATAGTAATAAGGTCCAGGCACTTATTCGAATTTCGAATACAGGGAATGGACAAAGTTTCGTGACAATTTTGAGTTATGGCAATGTCTTAAAGTTATGATATCCATCACTTTGAAGCCGGAAGTCGTTTCCGCTTTCAATTTCAAATCTACTGTGAATTTTAGAACGATTTTCAGATTTGAAGTGAGCCGTTTTTCTAGCATAATTAGCATTGACTTTATCAATTGAATATTTATTTAAGTTAGCTGTGAACGCGGCTTTTCCTTCGCGGATTTCATGTGTAGGTAACCTAACTATTTTTCTAAATTCAAATTAGCCTGTATTACTAACCCTGTAATCGATCAGCCATTTCGGAGAGTAGCGAAAAACATACAGATAGATTTTTTAATTTGACTTTTATTTTAATTCGGTTAAGATTCTTTGCTTTTAGTTTAATTCGGTAAAGATTCTTTATTTCTCAAAGAACACACAATAGTTCACTTATATGAGAAAAACAAAACATAAGTACCTAACTTAAGGTAAGTATTACGTAAATTTGCATTTGTAACGGGTGTGCTTATGCTTCCCTGTCATCATAGCTTACATATTAATTACGCTAACAACCAGAAATATAACTTTTATGCTTTTAGTTATAAGCTGTTATTTTGTCATTAGAAACAGACACTTCATTTTATTTATTTGTAAGATATAGATCTTTTCTAAATTACTCGTGCTTGGCTAAATAACTTGTCATTACGAATTAGCTAGGCATAACCATGCCTGGCTTTTAGAAGCAATAGCATGCAGACCCCAATCCTAACAAAACCTTCATGCTTGCTAGCATTATTCTGCGATAATGCACCCTTTGACTGCAACCGGGAACATTCGGGAACACGCTCCTTTGTGCGATTTAACTCGTTTAACCTGAAATTGGGGCGCTGCGGGCACAATGGCATTTCGATTTAAAAATAGAATCACTTTGGGGGGTTTGCTTGACGTGCTATATTCGTTCATGTTTTGTTTTCTTAACTTAAAATGACGCGTGTCAGTTTATGACGTTCTATTTAAAAAAAAAAAAAAAAATTGCCTCTGTATTGAGGGTTTCACAAATTATAATTGCGAAAGTTTGAATGTTTCTTACCATGGTTTCTTGCCTTTTTACACCAAAACTACTGAACGGATCGGTTTTAAATATTGCATATGTAAGTGGTTTTAACTTTGAAAATCACAAACATTACCAAATTTTTATCCCATAAATCAGTTCCTATAACATATATGTATATCTTCTTCTTCTTTAAATAAATAAACATAAAACATTTCTATACAACAATAATTAGATCTTTATTGACGTGGAACAAATTATGATAATGTTTCTTCAGGCTACGTTTTATCCCTATAAAAACAGGTGAAGTCGCAGGCAGTAATCAGTAAACAATTATATACCTAGTAAAATTAATCATGTCCCAGTAGATTAGTGCCGAGAATTTCAGTAGGTACAAATTAATGCGTAACGGATTATCATAAGCCAATATCATCAATTTGGGATATTGGAAGCAAACTATAATCACCTGATTTATATGTATGATGCTTCATCGTTCATGTACCTATTCAGTTGGAGTAGCTAGCATAGACTATAGACCATCATATGTACATACCAAGTACATACAATGTTACCCATATGTTACCATACACTCTTTATGAGCTGAAAAAAAAGGAGATTGGGTGTTTACTATTTTCAAACTTAACTTATAACATATTTTGTGCATAATGTGAGGAGTAATGGCTTGCCACATAAATTTTGCTAAAAAGTTTGAATATATTGTAGTTCATAAAAAAAAATCATATTTGATTATAATGTTGTTTTTAGTTGCATACAAAATTAAAGTTCAAACAAGTTTAAACATGTTGTTCTATCAAATTCAATCTTCGAACACCGTACAAAAAAACAAACAAATGAAAATAAGTTATAAGTTTTTATAAGTACATACAAAATGAATAATGACTTGACTTGACTTCTTTGTCATGGCAATATTATGTCTGGTTTGCCACTTTTCGGTTTGTGTATTTCATGAAAATTTCATAGTCAAATGTAGATTGAAAACATCTTGACTTCTTTGTTATGGAGATTAGAATTAAAAGCTCTATGTTCATAAAAATATCAGTGTCATTTGAATGAGCAGAAATAAATCTTCAAACGATGTGTGGTTCGTCTGAACGAAATCAGGGCTCATAAATCATAATTTATATCATAATCATAGTTATATTATAACTTTTTAAAATTGTGAAAATCAACAATTTAAAATGTCAACGCTTTTTACACAAATTATATGTACCCACCCATCTCTACTAAAGTATGCTACAAGGTTGTTTTCCACTTACAACGTCAACTGAGTCGGTACCAGGTCACTGAATCACTTGGCATAGCGCCACGTAGGTGTTTTCAAACTTCACTTGGATACGTATTAGTTGAGTTAAAGACATCGAATACTCCGAAATTTTATGTATTTTATGTGTTTTGCTTAGTATCGTAGAGAACCATGTTTGTTGTACAGTGCGCGTCAGAATTAAGTACTTACCCCCCTTGTCTACATAATATTTAGGACATGGCTGAATTGACCTTTTTTTAAAATAAAGACATTAAAATATTTACTAAAAAAATATTTTAATTTTCCCCTTTAAATCCTGAGATATCAAAAATTTTAAAAACCACAAATTGAGCATGACCATAAGGGTTACGAAATCGACGAAACCCTCGAAACCTTAAAACCGAAGAAGCTGCTGACAGGCAGTATTATAAAACATCTGACAAAAGAGACACCGAAAATTTTACCATGCAACCTTGGACATAGAAAGAAATATGGAGATAATTACACTGAACTGAAACTGAAGGCAATGACGAACGAACACGTCAGCCATTGCTTTCGCATTTTTTTTCTTCTTCTATGCATCTGATTATCTTCCAGACCAAACTATTTTTTACAAGAATCGACTGTAATACAGACTAAGTGGGGAATAGGTAACAGTATCAACCTATCGCCATTAGATCATGAATCGGGTCATCGCCGACTCAAGTCTTGTTTACTCTCTCAGAATTCCGTTGAAACTCTATTCTAGAATGTGGCCATATCTGACATATAGCTCTAGCCCGTACGTTCGTCGATTTGCACCGAGGTCATATTCTGACTGAGTCTAACTGTAAGTTTATTAGGACATTCTTATGCAGAACTGCGCTATAAATTCAGCTCTATCTGCCGGTTATCGCGGGCCCAGCACGGTACTGAAAGGTCACGGCGTAAGGCGCTGAATACACGATCAAGCTCGATGTGTTACGAATGAATATGGAATTGAGGACATGGCAGCACATGGAAATACAAGTATTTCCATGTGTATGGTATATTCGATACTTTTACTGTATATTCGGTTATCCCGAATTCATCGTTGTCTTTTTATATATCTAATAAGTATTCAGTTTTAAAGTTGAACATACAAACCAAAATTCCACTTTGTTCAGTGTTGTTTAATGTTTTTTTACTTGAGTGAAACCCGACTTCCATAAAATGCATTCGTTATTTTAAAGTTGAGTGCTTTCTCGTTGAACCAGCTTTCGATCTACTTAGTATGAAGTAGAGAATGTGTAAAGAAAACTCCAGTTAAGAGCTTCCTTAAAAGAAACACAAACAATAACCTACAATATTATTAAGAATAGTAAAATCGCATTGAATTGCAATCTATTCATCGCCTGTAACTAAGCCCATTATTGTACCTTAGGCTATCATTATAAATTTTATGAGATCTCAACGTAACATTAAAGTCTACACTCTAAGCATTTCTATGACCTCGTATGTCTACTACATGTAACTAAATAATACGATCTCTGATTAAAATACAATAAAAATTTCATGGGTAATAAATAAAATAAGAGCACGCACGTACCTATTCTTTCCGGATCACTCAATCGAGAGTGATACAGACGCCGCTTCTTGATTCATCGTCAATTTGAAAGCGTTGGTGTGCACCAACTGAGTTTCACGACTCTCCTTCCACGTCATTGATCATAACGGTGTTATTAAAATTGATATAAGATCTCGTTTAGCTGGAAAGCTTTTGTGCACACAGGGAATGCGATACGTTCAGTCAAGTTAAAAAGCTTGACCGTATAAAAAAGCCAAACTTTAAACTAGGGTGGTTTGAATATCGAACATGGAATCTAAACAGTTGCGAACTAGTTTTCAAAGAAGAAGTATAAAATAAAGGAGGTTTACGATTCACTCATTCTTGAAATACAATTTGTTCATAAAGGTATTTATAATATGTAAAGACCGCTTTTATAATTCGGTTTTATTTTTTACATATTAAGTTCAACGGTTATATACAAATATTATTTATAAGAAACTAGGCAACTATTAAAATTCTATAATGCTATATTTGGGGAGCTGAGGGTTTCAATTTCATGTGTTGTCGCTTGCAATGGTTAAATTCGTTGTATTTCTTTATTCGTTGGTTTTTAGTAATTCCTTGTACGCATAATTTTCACAATTTCCGTTATTATTACACTCAAAATTGTACTGGAATAGGATTTGTCATTCCAAAAAACATATACTTGAATGGTTGCATAGAAAAATAGTTTTCTTTAAATAAGATTTATTGATTTTATAAGTCGTGGGTAGGTTTAGTGATTGAAAATATGCGCTTAAAGGCTGCGCAAGGTATTTTGTTAGGTATTAGTAGTTATTTTGTGCCAGACGCTAGGTTTTATACTTATAGTATTTATAATATCTAAAAGTTAGTGATTTATTTGTTTGTTTGTTTAGATTAGCTCCAAAAATAAAAGACATATTAGAAAAATTCTTTCACAACTAAAATCGATCATGATTCTTGATGAATATATGCTATAGACCTTTTAAAAAGTTAGGATCCGTATGAAACTTCATTAATGAAATTCAAGTGTATGTGTGTAGTTTTTTAAGATTTTTTTAAAATACTCGCGCCCAGCCCTTGCTGACCGCTATTATATTTATAAATAAAGGCTTATTTTCATTATTATATCTATAATACATTTAATTAAATAAGAGTTCGTGGCCTTAATTGTCCGACCACAAAAGCCTACCTGTCATAAAGCCAACCTATAGTTACCACAATTGGTGGGTAACACAAAGAGTCGGTCATTTGTACCGATTCGTATCGAGCTCAAACAAAAAGGAACATTAATTATATCGTGGTTGTGTCGAGGTTTGATTGACGCCTGTTTGCTGTTGTACCTACCTACTTGATAACCAAAACGAAAATCCTTATGAGCAAATTTAACGACATATCGGAAAAAAATCTTATGTATGAAAACGTTAGTACACAGATCAGATAGATCATACTGAATTCGGCTTAACGAAAATTTATCCGTAAAAAAAAATAACTAGAAGGTGAGAGAGCTGGCGGTCTTATAGCTTTAAGCGATTTCTTCCAGACAACCAAAAGTAAGTACCGCCTAGCTTTATCGTTCAAATATTAGACAGTACGTAGGTAACCACTTTCTATCCAAAGGACCTTTTTTATCCAAAACTTGAGTATTTCATCATTAGCCTATATCCACTGCTGCACTAAGTCTTCCCCAAAATCAGCTAGCAGAGTTTTTTTACTTCACCGAAATTGCGTCCGACAAAAAGTCCTCGATATCAACATGGCAAAAGTATGCTCATTTTTCCCTCTCACGTATGAAATGTATTGATTTTTCATACAGGTAACAAAGCTTACGCGACTGCGGAAGGAAAGGAGGTTATGTGTGCGACGTATGCTGATGTTTTCCGGTCTAAATGTGTTTAGGACGGTGCTGGTAATTTGCTGAATTTGGGTTCCGTTGGGAATATGGTGAGGGTTCATATTTTATGGGGGTGTTTAGCGTCATCAAGTATCAAGCCTCTACCGACGTTTGTGGATGTCAGCGTTTTAATCGTTTACGGTTTAGAGATTGTACGTTGATGGGAATTTTGGAAAACTATACTTAATATTATGTTGAATAAATACCTACTTACTAAACCATTGGATATTACTAACATAGACGTAACGTATTTTTTTTAGTAAAAAGGGAATAGTATTCCCCTTGGTATACAATCATTTACCATAGCAAAGCGAAACAATTACAAAACCGCAAAACAAATTGGGGACCCCTTTCCTCGTCGAAAATTATCTCAAACAAATTGAAATTATCTGAATTATGAGTATTTATTGTAGAATAACTATAGCTATATAAGTTCGATTTCGACATTCAGCTCTCATCCTACCTCTATAATAGAGAACAAAACTTATATTAAAGTCAATACGGTTCAGTATCTTTATTGATTCTAACGTATACTGACTGAACCCGGCAAGATGGGCAAAGTTGGGATGAGAGTTATGAACTAACGTCCGCTGTGAATATCCGATATCTGGATAGACGCACTAATAAAATATGCAAGTTTGTCTGTTGTGAAAATTAACATAAAGGCGCGTGTTAAAACATTACTAGCATGACTTGCTAGTAATGTTTTAACATTTATAGAAATATTTCTTGGTCGCATTCGTCTTTCGAAGAAATTACCGATAAATAATTGAAAACTGCTTTCACATTTTCGTACTTATTTATTCAGGTCACCCCATAAAGGTGTCAAGTGGCATTTTTTATGAAATACCCAACTTACTAAAGGAGAGGATATGTGTGAAGATTAACAAACATTTTGATGCTTCTACTTTCTTCTTCTTCTTGTATTTAGTTTCGTTTTGCTTGCTCTTGATCTGTTTTTGGGTGAAACAATAATGCTAAAAAATCACTGAGCCATGGCCTTTTTATTTTACTCCAGCACACACTAACTTAACTCATTTAAAAGTACTTACTTTTTGAAAGTATTCTGATTGAATATTCTGATTATTGAAACCTATAGGTTTAAAAAATCAGCGCAATATGTATAACTTAGGTATAAACCTAGTGCGTACGTTTAAAACTGTGAATTATTGGTAATTTTATGTTTGCTGGCAGTAACAAATTTATATCTCTTATCTATCGGTCTTTCGTTCGCTCTAAAATTTATTGAAAGTCTCATAATATTTCGTTCTATCTGAACGGGACTCCAAGTAAATCTGTGTGCTACAACGAGTTTTCCTGAACTCAAAATTGAATGCGCAAAGTTGGAGACTGCAGTTTGCAAGCGTACGGACGGACTCATACGATGCATTGATATCTCAATAAGGCTTAAACTTTACTGGAATAGGAGAAAGGGGCAAAGTTTGCAGCTGTGGCGCTAAGTTAATTAGTAAAATATGTTAGGTTGAATATCACAGTAGTAAATTATTAGATTTTCAGTCATATACGTAGCAATATGCACGAGAAAATTAAAAAAAAGTTTATTGTTCAAAAGATAAACGACCTTGGCGTATAGTTTACTCCATATTTCTTAAACATTATAATAGTGGCGCAGTTTTGGGTAGTAAACTAACATATTTATGCAAAATAACCGGGCTATTCTGCCGTTTAAATAACATCCTTATAATTTCGTACCATATTTTATGACGGTACGGAATCCTAAAAATGTTAATACATAGTGGATAATGCCAAAAGGGACGTAAGGTAAGCATAATTTTGCCTGCGTCAGGGATGGCCAAATTGCCAATAATAGGAATTAATGGTCGAGGTCAAGGGCGGTATCGAGTGCTTAATCTGCGGGAGCCCTTCCATGAGGCAATATAGAGCGAATGTTCTAGTTTGCTTGTAAGAAAGTTTACTTATAGAACCGACTACTAGGTAATTCCAAAATTTGCGTTAAAGTTTTCAATTCGAACGCACATTGGGACTATTTGTGTTCGTGAACTTTAGAAAACAAAAGGTTGTTTTGATAAATATAATTCCCGTAATATTCTATACTAATAATAAAAACAGAATAGATTTGATTTTTTGAATTGGCTACGATACTAACTGGACTGAACGGAAATATTCTTTCACCATTGGTGATCCGTATGAAAACCTCAATAATAACCCAACCTAACGTGTGTGAACCGAATAAATTTCATGATGATGATGATGATGATGTGTGTGAACCGAATGTGTGTGAAATTTTTAATTTTTGTTAAATAATCGTGTGAAGCGGGTGTGGACGCTAGTCTAATATATCAACAAATCGCGAAAGTTTAAAAAGTTTTCAGATCCAATTCTACAATAATTTCAAAATAAAACTATTCTTTATAATATTATTCTAGTTAAACGATCTCTGCAAACAAACGCCCATATTCACTAACGCCTTAATAATAATTTGTGAAACGTATTTTGCACCAGAGAGCTATAAAACTTAACACCATTTGCGTCTAAAGTCGCTTAATAATTCGATTCAGCTTAAAGTGCTTGTATCTTTGTTCCACCGGACTTCAGTCTGCCAGAAACTACCGGAAATTGGCCTAACGTAACCTTTGAGGATGCAGATAGTTGGGGTTGAACTTTATTTATATGAAGGAATCTGGGTGTAGGTAAGGGGGCGGGGGAAAGGCAGCCAGCGTCTTAGCGACGCTTTCTATTGGTCCTCGTCCGAGCTGTGCTATTTGGGTGACCATTAGAGCTACCGCGAGGTTGTTGGCTCAATTTTTGCAGTTGTTGTTAAGTTCTAAAAAACTAATGAACTGTTTTGGTAACGGAATAAAAATTCTCGCATTCTCAAGAAAAGCGCGCTATAAAGCAAAAGAGAAAACTCAAAAAGTACCTTATACAAGACTAGGTGCTACGCTAGAGCAATTAACTCTTATAGACTAGGTGCTACGCTAGAGCAATACTCAGAACCGTATGGTTTTATTAGTATAGGATCCCTGAGTAAATCAATGATTTATCGCTACTGTAATTGCTTGTCGCAAATGGGTAAGTTGGAAAACAAATAGAATCAAGAAAAAGAGGCAAAGTCCCAAGAAAACACGTTGAACCATTAGAAAATTTCATCGCCTTACCCTGGTTTTCTTCAAATATAGTCACTGAAAATCTAAACCCAAATCATCCGTTCATCCGTTTTCAAGCTAATCTGCCAAAGACACAAAGATACATACGTGAGATTTATCACTTATCTTATTTCATTATTTATG
The DNA here is from genome assembly GCA_963931895.1 of Eupithecia pulchellata. NCBI lineage: Eukaryota > Metazoa > Arthropoda > Insecta > Lepidoptera > Geometridae > Eupithecia > Eupithecia pulchellata. The sequence continues at coordinate 2,519,706 of OZ007522.1, forward strand.
TAAGCGGGTTAACTACGAACCAACGTATCATTTCGTCTTCCAATTGGAGGAACAGCAACGTTTCATCACGAAGAACTCAGAAAGAACTGCAGTTCTAGTCGTGCGCATTCCTTTCTTATGCATCAGTGGCTAACATTTAAAGAGAAAACTCTTTTCAGGGTTAAGCTCGCCTATGTACAGACCGCGTCACATATAAGTATCTCAATGTACGTACACAATAGTTGTTATTGTTGGGAATTTCAGACTTTGAGTATTGTGGGTGGGTGATTCGATCCCCGGCGGCATGATACATTTTTGCATGTGAAAATTTGTGATAAGTTACTAGGGAATTCGAAGTAGTCGTAAATATAATGTAGACAAGGGGGGTACCTAATTCTTACGCGCACTGTACATACATAGTTGAAGTTTATTCTATGTTTTGATGCGTACAATAAAGAATAAAGTGTCAGCCATAAGGAAGGCGATGGATCGATCGGATTGCGGATAGCACGGGTTCAACCGCAGTTAGCTGTTAAACTCGATTTGTAACTGCACTCCCGCGGGACTCCAGTAGGGCAAGCACGGGCTTTCTTGTCTAAGGTAGAATAGACAAACATTACGTCACTTTGTCATCGAATGCGTAAATTATTAGAAATTAATTTCTTCAACTTCAATAATGTACGCAATGTATGGCGATGCGATGTCATTATTGTCTATTCTACCCTAGAGAACAGTCGCCGTGCTTGGCCTACAGCTGATGATATTAAACGTTATTTGTTGACATGATAACGTTATTGAACTACCTGTAAGGGAAACAAAACGATGGAATTCAGTTATTCTTAGTTGATTTATTACAACTAGCTAATGCTCGCGGATTCGCACGCGTTTTCCTGAGATGAAAAGTAGCTTGTATGTTAATCCAGGTCTATAACATTTCAGTCGAATCCGTTCAGTAGTTAGCGTAAAGAGATAACAAATATTAAAATTTTCGCATTTAAAATACGAAGGAGGACACTTACATATAGTACATATAGTACAAGTAAGGAACAGATCACAGCAATTTGTAGATTTATAGATTTTAAGGACGATCACGTCGAAACGAAAAAATCAAATCAAATCAAAAATGCTTTATTGTACACCAGAAATTGAAAACAACAAAAGAAATTACATAAGACAAGTACAATGGGTGGACTTATCGCTTAGAAGCGATCTCTTGCACGCAACCTTTGGATAGAAAGAATTATTTTCATTTAAGAAAACTTAGGGATAAAAAAAAAGGTTCTTACAGAAAAGATATAATGCCAGGCGGAGCAAGTTGCCAAAAATGTTCGAGTTAAAACGGGTATGAAAAATATAGTCGCAGCCTCTTCTGAAATTGATGAGCGTGCTGAGCAAGACAAGAGAAAGCTAAGTTAATGAGCTAAGAACATTTATAATTTTATTGGTGGTAAACAAAAATGAGAGGACAACAAACTATACCTTACAGACTCAACAGCGAGCGAAGCGAGCTGCGAACATATATTCTTATTATACTAAAAGGTGTCATCATTAGCAGAATAAAGTAGTTCAAAGTACGTCGGAACCCACAACATCAACGCTCAAATCACACCTTAATAGGACTTTTATAACTCCATAACCACCAATTTACTCTCAACCACGCATGTTTGCACCTGCAAACAATAAATAATGACCTTTATTCGATTCACGATAGAGTCGAAAGTAACGTTCGATGACGTAAAGCTATTTGGTTCAGTTGAATTACTTTCGAATTACTTTCTGATGGGCGTTTTTATAAACGTTGCCTCACTTAGGAGCCTTAATTATTTACCTATTGACGTAAACAAGTTTCGTTAATAATAGGTTTAAGAATTATGAAAAGAGTTTTTTGACAGATTCCATTAAAAACATCGCTAGTCAGAACCATTTTTCTTTGTTTTTTCTTTAATTATTTTCACAATAATCTCCTAACCGTCGTAGCATCTGAACTCGTTTGTGTTCGATATAAAACTATCGCACACGACAAATTACATATAGAAAATCTGTTTCGTAGGTGCATAACACAGAGACACGTCACATTTTCAACAGCGTCCTTTATGTGGAGTGAGACTACGTTTATAAATAGCGCCGTACTATTTATTTACTTTGTTCAGGTTTGTCGTGACTACCATCGTATTTTGTTCAAATTACAGTATTTGATCGTTCAAGTTTAAACACACGCTAGGGCATATTAATTGTCACCTAGTTTACTTGCCCGATAGCGTTGTGGGGTCGTGAAACCATAGAATGTTTCAATTATTGAAAGTATTTATACGAATAATATATTACATTACTGCATTTTGTTCACATACTTTTATTTTAGTTATTCCTATGGCTCAGTGAATACGTCATTGTCATAAGAGAAGCCGCCATTTTTATATGAGTCCCAATTTTTCTTACGTTGTTTATATACATATATGTGAAATTTTAATATAATGTGAACTCGTCTAGTTAAAAACATGTTTTGCCATTCATGTCATTAAGAAATTGCGTAAAATATAACAACAAGATGCGTTTTCGGTGGACGACAGAAATTTATCACGAATATATCTGTTTAATAGGTCTTCAAAGCAAATCTCGAAAATACTATTTTACATGAAAAACAGCTGCGGTTCGAGTCATTAGTGCTTTAGTGTGACCATCGCTACACAACATGTTAGAGTTGCAACAATAACGTAGCAGAGTCTACGACGTAGAGGTATCTACGTCATTACTGTGCTACGAAAAGCGTAGCCGTAAATTTCCACAAAATCGTGTAAAATTACTTGACATGTGTTTCTAGTAGCCACTAGAGGGCAATTAGTCCGTTACCAAGTGCCCTCTGTGTTGAAAACGGGTTGTTGGTTGGTCTGTCTTATTCACTATGTGAATTTAGAACCTCGTTTCCTTTAAAAGCTTTACTAAAAATACATATTTTTTGTAATGGAATTAAAGTGACCAATTTATTTCCTAGTATGTATATCAAAATATTTATATTATAGCAAACAAATATTCTCTAGGGTCTTAGAAATAAATGCACAGAATATGTATTATTATGGACACTAAAGCAACAAAAATTGATGTTGTGATACGAAATCCATGCACTGACTTGATCTTATTTTATTTTAAGCTGTTCTCATTCCAATTATATCGAGAAGATCTTGAAAATACCTCTGAAAATTCCGAGCTGGTCGAGCTTGACCTCTCCCGATACTGGAGTATCGGGAGAGATCGAGCTCGAACAGTAAAAATATCTCCTGCCGTTGGAAAGCGTAGCGAGGCGGAGACAATTTTAAATTTTCACGAGTGGATGGGCACCCTCCTAATGGTGGGGAAGTAATGCTCGGGGCATGACCAGCATTGTTACCTGATTCGCTCTCCGCATTTTATTTGTCAGTAAAATTAATTCTTTCGTGTGGGGTTTGGTGGTGACGTCTTGGGAACGTCAAACTGCTTTCCGAGATTCGGAGGAGTATCGTAATATCTTTTTTAACTGATCTCGATCGAAATCACTCGCCAATTATAATTGTCTTGGTTGTCAACTAGTTGAAAATAGACGCTATCCATATCACCGAACGACTCCAAGGACTATGTAAAAGTAGTAGTTTCTAAAAACAGATCATAAATCTGATTCAAGTGGGTCTGCTGCTATTTCTGTGCATGACGATACTACGTACAACTAAATCTTCAATACACTGCAGTAGACATAAGGTGAGTATAGACTAGCTAAAGCATTTATAAGTAATAGGACGTCGACCATTCGCTGTTTTTAAATTTACTCGAACAACACTTCGAACGTCACGCTCGATGTTTTCTTACTACGTGATTTAAAAACCGATGGGCGTTTTGGTGTAACATTTTATCGAGCACAGACAAGAACAGGGGTCTGGGAGTGGGGTGTGCGAGCTGAGGGAATATGTTATCAAGGAATAAAGAAATGTTACAGAAATGCTCGCCATGAGCATAACGTCTAAAGGAAACCTAGCAATACAATACAGACACCGTAACAACTCGTAAGAACGCTACATTACATTTTAATGGTTTAGCAAATGCTCCAGTCTATACTCTCTCTAACAGCAACCAAAAACAACTGACAGCAAGACCATTCTAACAATGCGCATGTGACCTGCTTACCATCCAAAACTGGCCTTGACTGTTTTTGTTTATTAGCGGCAAAGTTAGACATATGAATTTATTAGCGCCAGTGCGGCAGAACTGAACTGGCGCATTGTTTACTTGCCAAATACTCGTTCCGCTGTCTATTTCCTCTAATTTGATATACTTTTTGATCCGGCAGTTAGAAATTAGTTTATTCGGAATACGAGTTTATTCAAGAAAGATTGCTGCGGTTGCTTTCACAATTGCTGACAATTAGTAGTTTTTTCATGAAAAGTTTAGTGAAATTTTTCGTAAGTATAAAAAATCTAAACAATTGTAAGCAGAATATATTTTTTATAGCAAATGTTATCAGCTTTCTTTGAAAGTATAGGCTAATTACAAAAGGATAAAACAATAAAATAGTCTTTTTTAGCTAAGTGTCCAAAAACTCAAATAACATGTTATTTAATTTCTAATTACTAATATTGCCTCCTCGGGCTCTGCTTACCGGTTTGGCAAACTTAACACGAAGTTTCGGACCCAATTTCGGGGAATATTCTTCTTCTATTTGGGCCGTTTTAGTGACGTGACGGGTGATTGGTGGTAGTCTGCGGCTTCGGACTAGCCTTCTTAGCTCCTAGGCGTCCTCGATTGGTTGGTCTTTTTTGTTATTTTAAAAGTGTGATACTTAGTTTTGCAGACCAGTGTATACACTTACCAGATAAAATTATAATTTTATTTAGTTAAGGGCGCATACAACCTCAACTCTGTGCGAAAAGGCTAGACATATGATTTTGCGTTCATAAGAGCGGGACAGGGCATTGCAACGCAAGTCCAAAAATCAAGTTTTAGCTTATTACATATTAATTAGGACATTATTTGAAAAAACCGAAACATATAACATTTTTATTATACTTAATTATATTACCCCGCTTATTGTCAAGATCTGAACTTCTGTATTTATTGAGAAATTTAGGTTTTAGTAAAAATTTAGAGGTAACTTTGCGATTTTTTTCTATCGAGAAAATTGTATGTTATCGTGTTTTTGAAACATATATGATCGATAGATTAAGTCCTGAACTTTACCATATATCAATTTCAAAGTTAAATATTCAGTAGTTTACACGATATGGACATCCGGCAGAGTTGAAAATTACCAGTTTGAGGTAGTATACACTCTTAAGATCTGATTTTGTAGAAACGTTGATGGTTCATAGCTAACCTACTTTTATCCGTAATGAATTCGTCGAACTAAGATAGTAATTCTACTAAAATCTATCAAACTTTTATCTGGTCGTTAAACATCGCTTTAAAAGTCTCCAAAATATCAAAAGAATGTTCGCGTAAATCTCCATAATTGCGAAAAACGAACATAACGAAGCAGGTAAGAGGGTAGGGGACGTTTTGGAAGTTGCACGTATTCCCCTAATTTATTCCCCAACTTGGGACGTTACAAGCACTTCAACACGTAGGTACAGCCAGCATCAGATCTGTGTAAACTGTAGGTAGGTTTGGTTAAGAATTTACTGCATTTAGCTAAACTGTTTAAATTTTAAATACTAGTGTTAATTTGTTTTATTGCAATTTTCGCTGTGAATCAAGGTTTTAATTTTTGTTACAATTTACCTACCTAAAGCAATGATATAATGTTTATAGGATGGTAAAGTTTAAATATGTGTTCGCAGTTTTGCGGAAACAGGAAATAGGCGTATAACATTAAAACGAATTGTGATACAGCGAGGTAATGCAGCCAGCGTCTTGGCGACGCATCTGACTGGTTCCGATTGATGTGAATCAGTTGAGTTACCTTTGGATTGTTTGCAATAGTCTGCAGTTACCTCAATTAAATACCAGTTCTGTTGTTGCTGTTGTTTAATTGAAAATAAATTATTCTTTTGAAGTGGATACGGAACTTAATAGTCATTATCTGAACCTCGCATACCCGTTTACGAGTCGATAGAATTTAAAATTAGCATGTTTTAAGATTTAATAGCCATAGGATACTTTAACCATTTGGACACCTTTTCTAAATATTCTTCTTCATCATCATCAGCCCGCATACGTGTACAGCTGACATAGGCCTCCCCAAAACGCCGCCACGAAAAGCACTTTGAAGCGTCTCCATTCATCAACTCCCAGCGACCGATTTCATCGTGGTTGCCACACACAGAATCATGAGTCCTCAACAGTTACCGGTTCTTCAATCTACATTTTTAAATTAACTGAAAAGTTTTTGACCTGCCTGTTTTTGTGCTGAGCGTACCAGAATGCGGTGCAGGCCGTTACTTGTACCCGTAAAGCGGCCGTAAAACTGCAATAGCAGTGTAATTAGCGTCAGTGAGACTCATTTGTGAGGGAAACAGGCGTCTGGACCTCGCCACTAATGATGATGATGTCTTCATTATGAATGTGAGCGGGTTAACTACGAACCTAGATTATATAATAGTAAATAGAACGCTCGCTACTAGAACCGCATTCAGCTTGTAGGTACATCTCTGTAAAGGATGAAACGGTGTTCTTCAAACAAAACTTAGATTCAAGCCACACTAGTTTTTATTGATAATTATATCCTTTAGAACTATCTAGATCCATAGAACTTCAGCCATGCTGCTCCAGTCTCCACGGAGAACATATTATAGAGCACGAGTGTGCCTGAACATAGGTGTTCTCCATTAGCACATCTATAGTCATGTTGACTCAGTCACAGCAAACCTTGACTTGTTGTTGGTTGACTCGTTGGTTGTCGTTCACTTGACACCTGGAACATACTTATTATCTTATATTCTATTATATCAAACGTCCAATGATGAAGCTTTATCCGAACGACACACCTTTTGGTTTTTTAATTTTATAATTATGATATTAAATTTGACTTCCCTATGAGCTTATTTCGTAAGTCTAAAAGGCTGTGATGACTCTGTAAACTCGTGGTCAATGGAAGTCCCTTGGCTCTGGAAGATACATCACCCACGGCAGATTCAGATTCATAACTTTATTTCATTGGGCTTACAAAATAAGCACTTAGACATGTCAGTCAAAACCATAAACATTTTATATGAAAAAGTGATATAATATTCGGATTCAGATTCAATAACTTTATTTCTTTAGGCTTACAAAATAAGCACTTAGACAAGTCCAATTTCAAACAGACAATTATTAAAATAAGAAATAATTGGTTATTGATTTCTCTTCACTTCAATTTTTAGTCCACTAGTGGAAGAAGTGAAAAAGAAACCACTAGTACATTCATATTATAACTTATGTGTCTAATACAATTTTTGTTTTGCCTATCTAAATCTAGTTTAATGTGATTTAGATACATGTCAATAATATCAGGGCTTTCAAAATCCCAACCATTAAACTCAGCCACCACGGTCTTTCAGGCTGAAACAATGGGGATCCAACTGGCGGCTAATCGGATTCTTCTGGATAGAACTATCAAAGAGCCGACAAGTCAGATGCATTTGGTCTTTAAAACAGACAGTGCTGCACTGATAAACGCACTCAAAAAGTCAGACACAAGATCAAGCTCTGTTGTAGAATGCCATAACGCTTTACAAAATCTGTCTAAACAAGGCAAAGTCAGCATAGATTGGATAGAGAGACGCTCTTGTACAGGTAACATAAATGCAGACAGACTAGCAAAGGAAGGAGCGAGAACGAACCCAACAAAACAGGACATCGGTCTCTCAAACCCTCCCACAGCAGAAGTAAAAAATAGACTAAAACTAAACTCTGAAAAAGAACATCAAAAAATATGGGAGCGTCGAAAAGACTGCAAGCACACCAAATCAATATTCCCCTCCATAGATAGGAAGACCACAAACACGATGCTCAAGATGAGCCGCGAAGATCTAAAATTAATGGTAGGCATCATCACAGGTCACTGTGAACTAAACCATCACCTCCTCAAAACTGGTGCCACAGACAGCAGCCTGTGCCGTGGCTGCTTCCAGGAAGAGGAAACTGTGGAACACGTGGTGATACATTGCACGGCCACAGAGGAGGCCAGACGGAAAACGGGATTGAAGAGTCTTATAGAGTCATCAAACCCGTCGACACCTCAAGAGAAGCTACAACAAAGCTGTAAATCTCCAAAAGTCCTGCTCCGGTAAGGAAGAAGCTGGGCTGGTTAGGGCCTGGTTAGGCAGGGGGATAATGCACAAAACACTCCTACGCGAGATGTCAGTGCAGATCCTAGTTCCCCCACTTAGAATTAGAATTAGATACATGTCAATAGTTATTTAAATTGGTACCAAAAACTAAGCACAACATTCAGTTTCTTACATGCTATTGTTGGTGTGGAATGGAGCGACATCTGGCCAAGCATTAGTATCATTAACGTAATCATATCTCTTCCTAATTGTGAATACTTGAGAAGTCTCACTTATTACATTCAGTTAATTTGATTTGAACACAGTTTTGATTTCAATTAAAACCATGGTACCAATAATTTGAACTTTATTTACATACTTAGAAGATCCGGGGTGAATTAAGCCTAAGTTTTTCAGTCTGTAGAACACTTGTTTTCTGTGTAAATAAGTCCCATAGCAGAATTTAAAAGTGATTTTTATGACAACGGGAACTGCTATGCAATAAAACAGCTTTATAGAACCCGGCTTAATGGCCGTGTTGTATTGCTGAAGGTTGAAGTGATTGCAGTTTCCAGAACGGCATCTTGTCGCGCGACTTTCGAACATGTTTTGATCCTACACCTAAATGGATTGGATAGTTTTGGGAAAGTGAAGCCGTAGTCGTTCTCTGATTGGTAAGGTTCTTTTAAACAATACTGAGAATACAGCAGTAGGTATGTATCGTTCCATCTAACTATCAGTGAAACGAAAATAATATGACTAAGTTCCACTTCGGAAAGATTTTGGATCGTGCGAGAAATCGCTCAACTTTTTTTTTGGTGCTCTCACGTTAACTGCTGCATGTTAATGATTTTATAATATTTATTTCAAGGATTTAAAGACCAATTGCAAATAATAAAGTTGCGTCAGCAACGTCCTGTCTTGTATGTTAATTATGATAGATGATGATAAAATAATGAGTTTATGCAAAATTCGACCTTATTTTCTGTGTTTAAAATAAGCGTATGCTATCTAATCAACTGGTGCAATAGTAATATAATAAATATTAAGTATCTATAGTAGCAAAACGAAGTGATACGCTATTTACCACGTACATATTTGAGATGACGTCAATGGCGACCTCTAAATCCAAATAGGTTAATAATTTTTCTAGTGTCTTACGTCATAAGAGAACTATATTTTAACCACCCCCCGGGGAGTTCTAAGTCTGACGGCTGGAGGGTTGTACGAGGATGTAATATTCCTCCAAAATGATATCAAAGCTCAAAAGTAAAATATGTACCTACTTGGCGATGTTTTCCTTTATATTTTTAGATGTTACTTTGCTGCTATCTTTAATATCAGATTTTGTTGTTTCTGTCAACCTCTTCAAATCTATGGAATATTTCAAATATTACAGCAATTTCTTTTAGAAGTCGCCTAATGCAAACCGCACCTTAACCCTCAGAAAAGCTTTCGCGTTGAATGCGGTTCGTAATGGTGCCAGAGAATATGAATAGATCGCTCAAAGGTTCCCTTTTAGTTCCGAGTGTGGGTGTACCAATGATATTTTGAATCGACCAATCGTAAAGGGCAAAGTCAAAAAGTTTCAGTGGGTTTGGATTTAACCTTAATTTGACTGCAGTGGGTTGACCTTGACAGTTGTTATAATGTGAAGACTCCCTTTGAATATTTGCTTAATGGTATTCATTACGGATATAAGTGACTACGAACATTAACTACGATTCTGCAGCTTGAAATGATACTACATTTAGAATAATAATACATTATTATTCCTTAAGTACCTAATAGTTTAGTTAGCCCTACATTGCAACTTTATTTTGTGTTTTCTCATGAAATTGAATTTGTTCTTAGTAAGAAATAAAAAATTCTTAAACCTGAATACTTCATGCACATTACTGCGCCTGTACAGCTTTTAATAAGAATTAAGTTATATACCTATATACCTATTTATTTTCAATTGTAAACTAGTTCATTGGTTATGGTATTTAATTATCTTTGTTGATAAGCTCAAAAGAATTCAAGAAATGAGAATGAAATTGTAAGATTACAAATACATTATGATATCAAAGTTTTTAAAGAGACCTACAAGGTCAAATGGAATATTAAATCAAATGATAGGTAGGTATTCGTTCGGACCCTCGCCCGCCATGGACAATACGTCAGATACGTCATTCAAATTATGTAAAACTATTTTGACCTACGCTAGAAGTTTATTGTTAGCTGGCAACACTATTTTATATTATACTTGGACATGACTTATGTTGGCGACAGTACGTCATACATGCAATCAGCTAAGTGGTGAGATTGAGGACAGTCACATACATAGTATAAAACGTTTTAGATTTGCAGCGCTTTCCCTCTAATAAAAGTTTTTTGTTACTCTGTTGGCTGACCTACTTTGTTTTATGGCTCAACTATCTATTGTCCGCAGTTTTATTCGTGTCATAAATGCGGTAGCTTATGTTTCAGGGTGAATTTACGGACTTTTGTGACTGTCCCATTATATTGCAAATTATTGCAATATAATGGGACAGAAATGCAGATCGTACAAACGTACGATCTGCATTTTGTTCTTTTGCATTTGTTCAGGCCGTTCTGATCGTTTTCTATGAGTAATAAAAAGCATTAATGTAATAATTTTTTAAAGTATTTAAATAATCTTTTGCTCATAACTCAAGCTCTGCTTAGCTTGGGGCTGCGCAGATTGTTCAACATGATAATTTAAGTATTATTATTATTTATTATAATAAAATTGTTATTAAATACTTAACTTCAGAAAAAGAGGATATTCTCAATTCGATTGTATATTTTATTAATGGAACTTCTGACGCTGCGCAGAATGCTCTGCGGGCTAGATGTGCCATTAAAAAAAAAGTTACAGCCCTATTTACTTTAGGACTCAATAGATTGCAGGAATCTTTCCCGGAAATTATAAATAGAAAACCGTTATTGGGATGATGTCAAACTATTAACTGTTTATGGAATATGGAAAATGCACTATTTAATATCAGTGCTCTATTTAATATGACGACCACTGTGGCGCGGTGGGCGAAGCTCCGCCTGCGACGCAGGAGGTTGCGGGTTCGATTCCCGCCTCGGGACAAATATTTGTACGATCTGCAGATATTTGTTCAGGGGTTCTGGTCGTTTTCTATGTATAATAAAAAATATCTATCTATTTAATAATATTGTATTATGTATATCAGTCATCTAGTACCCATAACACAAGCTCTGCTTAGCTTGGGGCTAGATGGTGCTGTGTGGATTGTCCAGCATTATTTATTTATTTATTTATAATATATCTCTTCAGTCTGGTCGGACAATTTTTTTTACATTAAAACACCTCTGTCCCTAAAATCAAGCAGCTTACGTTCTTGTTACTTGGGCAACATTTTCAGGTTGTTGTCAAATTAATTTAGTTTTCGTAGCATCTGAATCGTATAGTGATTAAGCAGGATTTTAGTTACTTGATCAAATTCCTCTATTTTGATGTAATATATATTTAACTATTTTATTTATTTTTATTGGTAAACAAAATCCACAGCCCTTTTATACTACACTAGCGGCTCGCCCCGGCTTCGCACGGGTATTAAACAAAAATTTCAGAAATTATACACACTAAAACGATGGATTTCTCAGTTTTCATACGGATCTTTACTTTTTTTAACAGCATTGGGGTTTTTGACATTGACTCGACATTCCAAAACTGACACTGGCCGTAGAGAAAAAGCAAGCACGTGCGCTATACAACCTCTTTTTCTATTCTGACGCGCCATAATAGAAAAAGAGGTTGAATATACGCGTCCACGGTTCAATTATTGAATTTTTCATGCCGATCCCTAACTTTTTTGAAAATATTATATAGCCTATGTTCATCACGGAAAATTAAGGATTCTAATGGTGAAAGAATTTTTTAACTCGGTCCAGTAGTTTCGGAGCCTATTCAATTCAAACAAACAAACAAACAAACAAACAAACAAACATACAAACAATCAAATCTTTCCTCTTTATAATATTAGTATAGATATAGATATAAAAAACTTCTTTAGTGTGACGAATTCATGATGAATGTTAGCGAGTTAACTACGAGCCTAGTTTCGTTGGAAGAACACCAACGTTTCATCCCTAACGAGGGACTTATAATGGAATCAAACGTTGGTGTTCTTCCAAAACAAACTATGATCTTGTTTGAGTTGGTGTAATCTGGTTAAAACCGGTGTTTGTTCGTTGCAGGTGCGCTGGGTAAAGGATGTGAAGAGCAGCGGCATCAGACGACACTCGCCGCCAGCAGGCATGGCGCTCCGGAGATAGTGCCAGGTACCAACTACCAAACTATTATAAACTAGCGGACCACCCCGGCTTCGCACGGGTATTTAAAAAAAAAGTTCATGCAACCCCAACTTTTTTGAAACTATTCTATAGCCTATGTTCATCACGGAAAATTTACTCGTAGGATTCTAATGGCGAAATAATTTTTAAATAGGTCCAGTAGTTTCGGAGCCTATTCAATTCAAACAAATTAACAAACAAACAATCATCTTTCCTCTTTATAATATTAGTATTATTATAAATAAATACATCAAGCAAGACAATCAACATAGAATCATCTAGCCCCAAGCTAAGCAGAGGTTGTGTTATGGGTACTAGATTAATGATACATAATACAGTAGATTACACAGTTTTTTTTAAATTATACAAAGAAAATTACTAGAACACCCGGAAAAATCATTTGCAGTAGGCCAAGCACGGGGATTGTTTTCTAGGGTAGAATAGACAATAATGACATCGCATCGCTATACATTGCGTACATTATTGAAGTTGAAGAAATTAATTTCAAATAATTTACGCATTCGATGACAAAGTGACGTAATTTTTGTCTATTCTACCTTAGACAAGAAAGCCCGTGCTTGCCCTACAGATGGTACGAAAATTTGTCCCGAGGCGAGAATCAAACCCTCAACCTCCTGCGTTGCAGGCGCCACAGAGATCTTTATTATACTAACGTATTGGTAGCACAGGCCTGAGTTGAGTTTGACTATAATTTCGAGGTTTCATTTTGTATATTCAATACATAAATATAGACATAAATTTCAGGTCAATAGAACGTTAAATTAAATAAATAATGCCAGACAATCCACACAGCATCATCTAGCCCCAAGCTAAGCAGAGAGCTTGTGTTATGGGTACTAGATGACTGATACAAATAATATAATATTATTACATATATAAATATTTTTATTATACATATTAAAAGGCGAAAGATTTATACGTGTTGAAGGGAAACCAGAGCCGTGTGCCTGCATCTGCCGTGTGGTGCCGGCACTGCTGTGTGGTGCCGGCATAGAATTGCACCACCCCAACTCTTCCCGTGGGTGTCGTAAGAGGCGACTAAGGGAAACACACCGGGGGCGGGCAGCAGCGCCCTCGGTAGAACAATTCCACCTAACTGCGATCCCAAACCCGCATGCCCAGCGTGGTGATTATGGGCAATAACCCCCAAATGATGAATAATGCCACATATGGCGCTCATTAGGGGAGGCCTATGTCCAGCTGTGGACTATATAGGCTGATGTTGATACATAGAAAACGACCAGAACGCCCTGAACAAATATCTGCAGATCATCGTACAAATATTTGTCCCGAGGCGGGAATCGAACCCGCAACCTCCTAAATAGTTACAATCATGTCTATACGTTAGCAAAAACTACGAACTTCATACGCAACCTCCTGAGTCGGAGTCGGACGTTCGCCCACCGCTTCACAGAGGTCATAAAAATGTAATAAACGAAAAATTCGTTCTTTATCTTTTACTAGCGGCCCGCCCCGGCTTCGCACGGGTATTAAGCAAAAATTTCAGAAATTATACACACTAAAACGATGGGTTTCACAGTTTTCATACGGATCTTTACTTTTTTTAACAGCATTGGGGTTTTTGACATTGACTCGACATTCCAAAACTGACACTGGCCGTAGAGAAAAAGGAAGCACCGTGCGCTATACAACCTCTTTTTCTATTCTGACGCGCCATAATAGAAAAAGAGGTTGAATATACAGCCCACGGTTCAATTATTGAATTTTTCATGCGGATCCCTAACTTTTTTGAAAATATTATATATCCTATGTTCATCACGGAAAATTAAGGATTCTAATGGTGAAAGAATTTTTTTACTCGGTCCAGTAGTTTTGGAGCCTATTCAATTCAAACAAACAAACAAACAAACAAACAAACAAACAAACAAACAAACAAACAAACATACAAACAAACAAACAATCAAATCTTTCCTCTTTATAATATTAGTAAGCCCACGGTTCAATTATTGAATTTTTCATGCGGATCCCTAACTTTTTTGAAAATATTATATATCCTATGTTCATCACGGAAAATTAAGGATTCTAATGGTGAAAGAATTTTTTTACTCGGTCCAGTAGTTTTGGAGCCTATTCAATTCAAACAAACAAACAAACAAACAAACAAACAAACAAACAAACAAACAAACAAACATACAAACAAACAAACAATCAAATCTTTCCTCTTTATAATATTAGTATAGATTAAGTGACTTTTATGAAAAATCCTAAAACATGTATATTCTAAATACCTATGACAGTTACGCCCGTGAACTCTGGAAAAGCCCCAGACGTCACAGTCTAGAACTAGTGTCAGTAACACGTGTAAAAATAATTTCATGATTTAATCAACATCCTTCGATAATATCGATATTTTAATCAGACAAAACTTCCGTCGTCCATTGATTTCTTTTCTTTATCAGTTGAAAAATCATAACTAATAAATAATGCAAAGATTATAATTTACATATCTCAATTTGGCCGGTAAAAAGAAGTGAAATGAAATGAAATTAAATCTAAACAAGTACGACAAGTGCGAGTGTAACTCGCGCGCCGAGGGTTTTGAACTTTGTCGTTTAGGTAGGTACATATATCGACGACCTGTTAGCGCGGTGGGCTTACAACGCAGGAGGTTGCGGTTTGATTCCCGCCTCGGGACTAATATTTGTAAGATCTGCAGATTATTTGTTTGAGTGTTCTAGTCCTTTTCTACGTCCACAAAAATAAATCATCTAATGTGATACTTATATGTACTTTATTAAGTATAACAGCTATCGTAGTAGTACCAATTATACAAGCTTGCTTAGTTTGTCGCTAAATGATGCTGTGTGGATTATCCAGGATACATTACTCTTCTCATATTCTTTGGAGCACGGTGGAATTCAATAATCTTATTATCTAAATATTCTTCGAGCGCAGTGGAATACATTGAGTATGGTCTTAAAATGTTTGAGAACAACGGTTTTGTGGCGCTGTGGAACTACTACTACAGTTACTACAGAGATTAGTGGGTAGGTAAGTGGGTTGGTACCTACAATTATTTTTTCGACTTTTTTCAACGTATTTCACTAAGTATGAAACTTAGACGATTTTCAAAACCTGTTTTGAATAGTCGAATTCTATACCTTTGATTTGATATTACTCTCAATTAAATAGACCCTATTGTATGAAAATTCGTTTTTGACCATATTTCAAGAAGTATTGTTTTTACAGACTTCTCTATATTTTTCCTGTAAAAAATAGACCTATATCTACAAACGCTTAGTACATTTTAAATAGATCACTCTGCTAACTTCGGAGATAGGGGGGGGGGGAACGGTCAAATTTTCGACCTTTTTCGAATTTTTCAAAATATTTCAATAAGTATAAAACCTATCGAAATTTCAAAAACTGCATTGAAATAAACAAACTGATACCTTTCATTTGATACCCAACTCGGTGGGGTAGTCACCCCTTTAGAAAATTTTCCCGCCCTTTTTTGACCATATTTAAAAAAGTACTATTTTTACAGATTTTTCTATATTTTTCCTGTAAAATATAGATTAATACCTACAAACACTTGGTACATATCAAATCGATCGTTCTGCAATCTTCGGAGATAGAGGGGGGGGGAACGGTAATTTTTTTTACCTTTTTCAAAATATCTTAAAAAGTATAAAATCTACCAAAATTTCAAAAACTATTTTGAAATCTACAAACTTGTACCTTTCATTTGATACCACTTTTGACTTTGTACGTTCCATTTAAAATTTCGATTTCAAAATTTGTATGGAAAATCTTCAGTTTGATTTTTCATTTATTTTTCTATAAATATGTGCGAGCGCGCAAAATGTATTATTATTTCAAATTTCAAGTCAATAGCTGCAGTAGTTTTTGAGATATTAAGGATTCAAAACACAAAACAGACCCAAAGCGATTTCATAAGGGTTTTGCAACCGATGGCAAAACCCTAAAAACTAATACATAATAATGAAATAATATTAAAATTACACGAATTTTTGCGCTCTAGTGGTTAAAAAAGCAACATTAAAAAAGTCCCCCATCTTCAACCGCAAAGAAAAACACACAACAAAAATGTCGCCGGGAGAAAATAAAATGAGTTCCCGCGACCTCATTAAACATTTTCATTTGGAACTTAATATCCCAGTAACAGGGGTTATGATCCCGAATGGTGCGCTTGCAACATGCTGGGAGAGGGTGCCACGGAACAAGATGTTTCTTTATTCTTTTTGCTCTTACTACCAGTGTCGATAAATATTTTCTTTCAATATTTCTAATATTATACCTCTGTTTACAAAATATATTAGGATTATAGAATGAAGTATGGTGCAAAATCCATGTCTGAACGCCAACTTGAGTATGATTACAATAGAATAGAATATAAAAATAGAATATAACGTTATTAGCACACACAAAAAACAAAGAAAAAATATTTACAATCACAACAAAAACCTATATATAAAAGCCTACCTATATAAAAGGCATGGTAATTAATACGACTGCTATTTTTACAAAAATATAATTTGCATGATTCCTGCCAATTCACGAAAGTTCATGTTAAGATTTTTGATTCCTGTTCAGCAGATCAATTTTTCGGCAGTAGTTTGGGTTCACCCTGTATAATGTAGTCGTTTGTATGTGCAAGCACGGAAAAGGCGTACGAGACTTATGTACCTCACATTTAGGGTTGTGGCAGATAAAAATTATCGAATAAATAAAAAGTTCGACACGCGGTATAAAGTCTTCTGTTTTTCCGAATAATTAAAACCTATTTTTCTTCAAGACTACAGTTAATGGTTTTCTTCTAGACCTTGCTGACATTAGTGACACCGCCGGTCACATCTTTATTTTCCGTCTGGTAAGGACGTGGTCAAACGGAGGTATCACATACATAGTACAAAATAAAGTCGCTTCCCGATGTCCGTCTGTTTGTCCTCATGTATGCTTAAATCTTTAAGAATACGCAACGGATTTTGATGCGGTTTTTTTATTAGATAGAATGATTTAAGAGGAAGGTGTTTGTATCAGCATTGCAAACGTGTAAAGCCGGAGCAGGTTGCTAGTCATTTATAAAATGTAAAACATTTCAGGCGAATCTAATAGGTAACTTATTAACTTAAATTAACAGGATTCTTAAATTCATAAGAGATGCTGGACAATCTACACAACATCCACTAGTCTAAAAGTAATAAATTGTGTAGTGTGGATGTTGTGTAGTGTAACAAATAACAAAATATGACTAGCAGAAGATTTTCATTGCAGAAGTGATGAAAATCTAATAGTCAATGAAGAGTTAATTAATTAGAAAACAAATTATCAAATGCACGTCCTCGGGGCCGGCGTACTAGTCGATATTATATTTATCGATAAGTAAATCTTCCCTCTGTTAAAGTTTCATCCCTAAAAAGTACGGTATTTTGTGAGGATGTGCGCGTGTCAACTGAGTTTATACACGAGACCCGAGGCACTGCATCGACGAAAATATGAAATAACCTCACGTTTTCAGGGTATTCTTGTCTTTACGTATCTACCAACTTTAGTATTTTTTACCACGTAAGTTCTACGACAAAACAAACTAAACTTTATTATGTACAAGGAAATGTAGAAAATTCACTGTAACTATTATTATGCCCCACGGGATTCCAATTATTTTGTAGGTTTTCTTAGAGCTTCTGTGCAATGGAGCAGTGAGTACAGTCAGTACAGTTTTTACAGTCTACCTACCTACACTAAAGCGCACACTTGTCTTAGTAGATTGTTTGTTTGTATGTTTGTTTGTTTGAATTGAATAGGCTCCGAAACTACTGGACCGATTAGAAAAATTATTTCACCATTAGAATCCTAAATTTTCCGTGATGAACATAGGCTATATAATATTTTCAAAAAAGTTAGAGATCCGCATGAAAAATTTAATAATTGAACCGTGCGCTGTATACCTCTTTTTCTATTATGGCGCGTCAGAATAGAAAAAGAGGTTGAATATACCCATAGCGCTCTGTGCTTGCTTTTTCTCTACGGCCAGTGTCAGTTATGGAGTGTCGAGTCAATGTCAAAAATCCCAATGCTGTTAGAAAAAGTAAGGGATCCGTATGAAAACTGTGAAACCCATCGTGTTAGTATGTATAATTTCTGAAATTTTTGTTTAATACCCGTGCGAAGCCGGGGCGGGCCGCTAGTATTTTATAATCTAAATAAAGGTTTAGAAATCTGAAATAATATACTATGTTTCTTCGGTTCGGTTTCTTCAATATCGGTATGAGCCGAAAACTATTAAATAATTCGCTTTACCATAACGTAGTGTTGTCTCAGAATTACACGTAGGCAACTTTTGATGAAATAAGCTACAGATTGAAGCGTGTTAAAAGTATCAAGGTCGAAACCAATCTATCAATCTTCGTGTCTATCAATCTTGTACCAACGCACGGTGCGTTTGCAGACAGCATCTAGAAAATGTAGAGTTTTTTTAATCTATGGACAAATCGGCGACGATACCTTTATCGATACCGCTTGGGCAGCTGAATTTGGCCCAGCTCTATTCAGATGAATTGTCGAGTGCACTCATTGGCTCTATTTAAATAATGCATAGAAACGAAAGAAAATGGACCAATAAGCATCGAAAATAGTTTGAGTACATAAAATAGAAATTGGCAAGATTTTTTAATCCCTACTTGTTTATAGATAAAGCCGCCGATTCTTAGATAAAGAATCGGCGGGTTTTATCATTGTTACTTTCGCTAATCTCCATAGATATCATTGGTGGATTATACTTAGATTTGCGATAAATCTGTGCAAGTGCGTAATTTAACAGTGATTAAAAATTGTCTAATTTCAGATAGTAACACAATTTTGTAGATACCATTTTAAAATTGAAGAATGCTGGCAGAAATAGACCCAGATTATTTTAGATTCCTTTGCAGAATAATGACCATCTCATCATCAATTTTATTTTCCCTTAGATTATTTTAGATCCTTTTTGTGGCTAGACATCATATAATTTAGATAATAATGCTAAATATACGTAATTTATAAACAATAAGGTACTTTAATCAAAACAAGAAACAGCTACCCTTAAACACACTTTATAAATGACATTTAAAATCTACTTCTTACTTCGGCCTTCTATAAAGGGCAAAGTTCTCAAAAGAAGCAAAGTAATCATTTCCATCAAACCATTTTCCAATTAGCGGTCCACGGCCAATATGGCTGAACGAAGTGGCTGAAAACCAAATTTATAGTCGCCCTCGGTCGCTGCTATATCCCGTTGGAAGCCTATTACTACCCAAGCTTCCGCTGACCAGTGTACCCTGATACCTCAGGATGACCACAATTTCCCATTCAAGGGATTAACTTATTCTGGCTCTGATTCTCTTTCGTAATTTCGCAAAGCTAACCCTTTGGATGAGGTGATAGGGGTCATAATTAGTTATTACCTTTGCGTATATAAAACCACTGGGATGGAAGTAGTTTTGAGAGTTTGTTTGGGATGCTTCTAAATTTGATCAGAATTATTATTTGTGTGCGGGTTGGGATTTTGCGCTTGATGCTGCTGGTTAATATAAGTTAGTTTAACGGAGTGGATCAGTTGATTCCACCTGTATTTTGTAACTTTTTGGCCTTGGGTCATTTATTCCTACCAGAGAATGATCAGCTTAGTATTAAACAACCATTTTTTTTACTTTGCCTTAACTTATGCAATACTAATTTTTTATTGTAATTAATTGAAAGATGTTTTGATTTCAATGTTTTCGTTAGGAAATGGCTACCCTACACGAGGTGTCTACGTTGAATGGTCGAGTCGCAGTCCACCGAAGAGGTTTGAAACTCCAAGTATATTTTCTCGAGAGAATTACTACGGTGACGAGAGCCACTCGTCGACTTTATGAAATACCCCGGCTTTGCTGTACCTACATAGAATCTTTAATTGAATATTTACTATGAATGTAACGCTTGGTGTTGTGCTTACTAAATCTGACTAAATTATTCTTGTTTTATTAAAAGTCATGTGCTAACTTTCAAGTTTACGGGAATAATAATTAGGCCCAAGCAAGATTGTTGGTCGAGTACTTGATGACAGTTTATCTAAATAGTATCTCATAATGTCCACGAGAGCTGCTGCCGACAAACTGTGCACTTTAGCAATACGTTATAATGAAATGTACTTTTATCTTGAAAATAAATAAGTACGAATACAAAAATAATCACTAACTCATCTGCCAAACGTGGTTATTACGGCGTTAACCTCTCGGTAGCAAGTTCAGCATTAGACTAACGAGTCCTAATAAGGAATGGGACGTCTCACGTTCTGTTTTTTTATCTAAATTCGTGAAGCTCCCGATGACCAGGGCCTTTATAGGCCTATCGGGCGATATCGCCTCGCGTGCGAAGGTCACAGACGATTTGCAATTCAAAGTGGCATTGCGACAGAACGTCTTATCTTTTGCCCTTGGACCTTAATTGCTGTTTTGTGATTCCACGATTGTGTAACTTGACCGGGAGGGAAGGTAGTGATTGGTCGGATTTGAAGAGAGGTGATTTTTGATTGGTTGATTTGTACATGTAGGTTACAATATCATAAGAGGCGACTAAGGGATTTCCATCAATTTTTTTTATTTATTCTGCAGGGGCAGAGCCTCATGCAGAAAAAAAAACGCTGAACTGCGATATCCACCCAACCCGCATGTATAGCATGTGGATTATAATGTTATTACACCCCAGATGATAAGTGCCTGTAATGTGATTATTAGGGGTGGTCATTGTGGAGTATAGGCGGTTGATGATGATTGAAAAACCGTAGTTAAAACTCGTTCAAAAGTCCATATATTTTAGTTTAACCATGATTGTTTATTTATACAGAGAGGGCATCGAAATCATCAAAATTAATTATTAACGAGGAACAGAACCAAAGGTTCCTCGTTAATCATTAATTGAGACGAAACTTTTTGTATTAAATAAACTCGCAATAATTCGGTGCTTAGATGTTGAGTGAACTTCAATGTCACAGAAAGCATAGAAAATGCATAGTCCAGCTACAGCGGAGAGTCTACGCCGTAGCTGGTCTACGCCGTACCTCTACGAAGCTACGAACTTTACCATGAGAACCTGTAATATAATAATGTATTTACTCAAAAATTCAGCGACCTATTTTCAGTTTTAAATAATTAATAAGCTGAACTTACGGGTTATTGGCTGCAATCTGTTTTAATATTCGATTCATCTGCTTATCAGTCCGTTTCCAGCATGCTTATCAGTCCATTTCCACTATTGGGTAAGGATCTCTCTTAAATACAATTGTAAAAATATAAAAAACGAAATGCTTAAAAAACCAGTAAAGTCCTATGAATTCTAGAGAACTTTGAACAACGTTTACCTGAAATACGGCAGCGAATGAAAACCAATTAATTACAGAGTCATTGTCGATCAACAATAGGTTTCCGTCGCATTCAGCTGAACAAAACACTCTCGCAACCATTTGCCTGCGACTTTCTACCCATTTCACCCCCTCATGGGTCGTGACGGGCTGTAGGCTGAAATGCGGTGACGATATTTTTGAAACAATGAGTTTTAACCGTTTTGTGTATAGTGGTGCCCTGACCCGATTAAGAAGTGGTTTGTATCTTGTAAAGGATGTTTCGGAAAAAAGCTGATTATTTCGGGGTTCTCATTTCTAATTCATTTATGTTCTAATGTTTTTCTTTCAGTTAAAAAGGCTTTGTTATGTTCTTGTCCATTTTTCAAGAAATGTGTGCTAATTTACGAAAATTTTAAATAAACAAATTCAATATTTAAAAAGTTTTAAAATTATGTGCTATTAGTTTGTCAGTGTAACTTTACTACATAACATCCACTGTAATAAAAAACTCCACCGTATTATTTAAGTTTACGGCAATATTAAACGTTCATCGTTATTTACCTTACTTCGCAATATCGAACTTTCATCTCAATATTCAAGTACCGAAAGTATCGACTTCCCTCAATATCGGATGACCAGTAATAGGAGTTTGTCTGTTTATTCGCCAACGCAAACAGCGCGAGCCAATATTGTTGTTTCACTTCGTGTTTTATCGGATATTCCATAACTCAATTCTGCAATATCTGAATCGGATTTAACTGTTTACGTTGATGGAGCTTGTATTTTTATTTTCACTGTAAATATTAAACATACATTAAAGGTAAAAATAAATATCATGCAGCAAATATTATGGCATCTACGTATCATTATTTTTATCTGATAGAACAGTAACAGTTTTTGGCAAGTTACACGAATTTTATCTAATCTGAAAATGTTGGAAAGAAGTCAATAAGTACTTTCGCATCGTTGGAAACCATTTTATCAAAAGATCTGATAGGCAACCTAACCCCAAAACCTGCGACCATTGGTTAGACGTAGCAAATCTATGTTGAGACGATCGATGTAAGTCCCAAATTAAAGATTCTGCCACGAATGAGTATATTTAAAAAGTTTATTTAGGTTGCGTAATAAATAGCTTTGAACTTTGTTAACATACATTATGTCTAGGATACGACGTATTATTTACGTATCGTACAAACGGTTCTACAAGAAAACTTGCCTTACTCCAACGCGCTTTGTGGAGCAACAATAACCAGCGGTGAGCCTCGGCGCAACTCAGGCTTAGCTTAGAACGATAACTTGGCTAGAAAGATAACTTTTTTATCCAGAACAATCCAAACCTTTCAACTTCGAAGTGCCTATGATCGATTGTGTCCTTTTGAAAATAATGCTCACTAGATGCTATGGGAAAAATACATAAGTGGTAACCAATATGAATGTTTCTTTGT